>LOEQ01003070.1:111426-122036 GCA_001685075.1 Bramus lutescens | reverse complement strand
CCACCCGCGGAAGAATAATATTATTGGTAATATTATTATTAATATAATATTATTACACACAGTTAAAGATAATCGGTTGTGTTAAAATAGCTGATGTAAGCAGGGAGGTTTTTAGTAGCTGATGTGTGTTTACTGCTGCACTTCATCCCCTAGGAAAAGGTTATGTCTCCTTCCTCTGCCTTGGAGATGTACTTCGGTATTGAGATGAGGGAAAGACAACTTATGTTTCAAAGAGCTGAGAAGGAACAGGGGCCCTAGGCCTTTGCAGAGGGTGAGAGACTGACACCAAATGACCAGCAGCCAGAGCAGCGCTCCCCCACCCCCACCCNNNNCCACACAGGAGGCAAGTTAGGTTGTGGAACCCAGAAGAAAAAGGATCTGGATTACGGCTCATGCTCCCTTGAAAGACTCAACATGGACCAACAGACAAGCAGAGCTGTACAACTAACTGTCCCAGTGCCTTGGTTTCTTTCGTCTCGGTGACCCAGTTGCTGGGCAAAACAACTTAAGGGAAGTAAGGTCTATGTTGTTCAGCTCACTGTGGGGCTAGGAAGCAGAACTAGAGTATGGCCCTGCTCTCTGGCTCCTCCTTTCTCTTCTTTCATTTCTTCACTTCCTTCGGATTCCCCGACCTACAATAAGACACTTCCCTCCTTCAGAATGCAGCTTCCCGCTTAGTTAATCCTCTCCGGAAATGCCCTCAGTGCACCCAGAGGTGTGCTGTATTAATCAGCGGGTACTTCTCAGTCCCTCAAGCTGACGGGCAAGAGGAGTCGGTAACAAAAAACTGTCACACCGCGATTTCTTCATGGGTTTCTTAACCAGAATCCTTCCCTACGGCAGTAGGTCTTGTTGTTGTTGTTTTAAGATTTTTAATTACATGTCTGTATGAGGATAGGGTACATACACGTGTGAGCACAGTGCTTGCACAGTCCAGAAGAGGGTGCTGGACCCCTGGAATTGCAGGGAGTTGTAAGCCGACTGAGTTCTGGTCCTCTGGAAGAACAATACATGCTCTTTACTGTGAGCAATCTTTCCGACCCTGATGGCAGTATCTTTAACAGGAAGTTCACAGATTATCTTCAACAACATCCCTTGGGGTACTTATTTACAATCCCCATTTCCACCCCTCCAAGTCTTAAGAATCAGAATCTCTGTGAGCAGAGTCAGAAGCCTACATGTTTTACCAAGCTTCAGGTAGTGACGAGCAACCAAGGCCTAGCCACCCTGTGCTTCCTCAGGTGTGTGTAAATTGTAGCCTGGTATGTTAGGGTGGTTGGTTTTATGGGGAAGGCATACCCTCCATAATCTACATTTTTCTCTGGGCTAAGGAAACAGGAATCTCTGGAACTCCGGCAATATGTTTTAGCTACTTTTCTCATTTGGAGACAATGAGTTACTTTGGCTTACAGTTTGAGGGTACACTCATCCTAAAGGGGAAGTCATGGTAACAGGTGCTTGAGGTCACATTCAATCCAAGTCAGGAAACAGAAAGGTTTGGACCCTCTTTATTCAATCCAGGACCCTATCCTTGAAATGGTACTGTCCACATTTAGGATGGGTTTCCCATGTCAATGAGCCTAATCTAGAGAACTCTTCACAAACATATCCACAGAGGTGTCACTATGGTGCCTCTAAATTCCAGCAAGTTGACAACGTTAACGAACAAGATTAACCATCCGACAACACAATGAAGCTGTGGATCAAAATGTCAAAGTGATGAGTTAGTCTGTTCTTTATTATGTTATGTGAGTTCCTTTGATGATGGATGAGCTCAATATAGGAGGGAAGTTGAAACATATATTGTAACGTGAGCATATATTATGTTTATTGTGGTAGTTTGAATGAACATGCCCTCCCTAAACTCATAAGGAGTGACATTATTCCAAAGGAGTAGAATGCATGGCCTTGTTGAAGTAGGTGTAGCCTTACTGGAGGAAGTGTGTCACTGGGGGTGAGCTTTGAGGTTTCAGAAGCTCTAGCCAGGTCCAGTGGCTCATTCTTTCTTCCTGCTGCCTGCTGATCCAGATGGAAAAGCTCCATCTCCTTCGCCAGCATCATGTCTGCTTGCACACCCCATGCTTCCTGTCAGGATGATAAAAAACTAATCCTCTGAACCAATAAGTCAGCCCCAATTAAGTCCCAAAGCTTGCTGCAGATTCTGCTGCTAAAGAGGCTTTGGGAAGAAACAAGCAGCAGTCACATGTCCAAGGTGCTACTGGGAACCAGAATGGCCATTGGTCCATGAGTCTGGAGTCAGGAGAGAAGCTGGCACTAAGGTCATCCATCTATTATCCTGGACATATGGATAGTTTATAAAGTCATGGGACAGTATGAGGTCATATCTACAGAGTGTGGCAATGGAGAAAATGGTAAGGACAGTGATTGGCAGGTACCTGGGTAAAGACTGAAATTTTTAGCTGTGGATGAGCAAGAAAGATATTAGGGCAAGGGGATGTTCAAGAACTGGATTGTGGCAATGGCTGCTCGACATCATACATTTATTTTTTTAAAAAATCATAGAATTGTGTACTTGAAGTGGGTAAATTTGTCTTATGCCAAATATATCTCACTGTTGGTTTAGAATTTTAAAAAGACCAAGAGAAGGGCCCAGGGGAACGCCAGTATTAGATTCAAACAGAGGAGGAGGGGACTGGAATGAGGTAAGGGAGTAATGCCATGGTACAGAATAAGAGGGAAGAGAAAGTTCAAGAAGAAGTAGCCAGTTTTAACAGTTGCAAGTGAAGGTTTAAGTCACAAAACAATCCCACACCAGTTTGAAATTATGATTAGTAAAAGGGTTATTTATTTAAAGGGAAAAACTTACAGATCACTGTCCTAGACAACAGCCCTCTGAGAGATCAAGAAAAGAGTGTAGTAGCAGGAAGCGGCTTTTTAAAGCAAAAGAGACCACACTCAAGTGGGCTGGTATCTTAAAGGCTATTGGCTGAAGCAGCGGAAGGAGCTCCCGCAGCATGCAAGTGTTAGCAGAAAGGTGACAACAGAGAAATAGCCTCTGGATTTGGTCAGATGCCGTAGCCTCTGGATTTGGTTGGATGCAGTCATGGCCACTGTGTGGGGCTGTGCATCTGGAGTGATGGAGACAAGAGTAAAGTCAGACTCATTTGAGAGGAGAGCGGAAGACAGAAACCATTAAGGACCCTGGAGAAATTTAGCTGCAAACAGAACAGGAAATAGGGAGGTTAATGGGGATGTAAAACTGCCATGTAAGTACTGAGTTTTCCTGCTGATGCAATACAGAGAACAGAGAAGAGCCTTTGAGTAGAGCAAGGCAGTGGGATACAGAAAACGGGCCAATGAATAGTCTTATAACACAGGAAGTCATCAATTCAGCCACTCTAGTTTGTACATCAGCCTTGCTCCTGTGGCCTTAGCCTCTCAGGTGCTGCAGTAACAGATGTGTGCTGCTGTGCTCAAATAAGTCATCCTTCATTTCAGGAGGAGGGATGGTGGAGGCACAGACGTGCTATTCTCAGGGCCTTTATGGCCTCAGCTGAAAAATAAAGAAGAAACAAATGTCTTCTAAGGAAATAGAATCATGGAAAATGGAAAATGTTTTAAAGATCTGGGGATGTAGGGGCTGAAAGCTCAGCCCGGAAAGTGGGAAATTGAGTCTGCAGAGCTGAGGACGCACTGAAGGCCTGGCTTTTCATATGGCAGCATTCGCTTATACAGATGTTTTACCATAGCCCTGCTAGTTAAGGGTGCCTCCTACTGTCATGTCTTGGTTCTCCTTCTTGATAATCTAAAGTTGATTTGATTTCATAGTCACGATACAGGGACATGGTAAGTCCAGTTCTGATTTTAAAAAGAAACTGGTAGTGTTTCACATTGAGAATGAAGCTGGGAGGGAGGGTATTGGTGAATGGATGGCTCAGTGGTTAAGAGCACTTGCTGTTCCTGTAGAGAACCTAGGTGGGTTTGGTTCTCAGCACCCACTATGGCATGGGCACAGCAGATCTGCTATGCGATAGAACGAGAATCATTTCCGGCTCTGAGCTCAGATCTTGAGCTGGTGCTCGCTAGAGTTAGGTAAATCTCCCATCCTAATATTCGGTCTCTGATCCTGATGGCTAACACAGAGACTTTGTGATTTCCTAAAGGAAGGAATGCCTGATGGGAAGCTCTTAAAATCTGGGGAGTTTCCTGGAATAGTCAAAATATCTAAAAAGGCAACTCTTGGCAAGCTTCTAAACTGCTTCAGGGTGGAGTGCTGACCTGCCAGAAAGCAATGAGATTGGAAGGTTGTAGTGGTCAGGCTCTGGTCCCGGAGAAGAGAGAGGGGATAGAGATTGGGTTGATCACAGATGGCTAGTGCCAGAATCAACCATATGCACACAACAAAGACTTTGTAAGACAAAATAACAAAAAAAAAAAAAAACAAAAAGTCATAATGTGGAGAACCAGTGAGCTGCAGTTCGTGGTTAATGCACCCCGAGGGGACATGGAAGCCCTACACCCCTTCAACCACATCTAGCCTTCTCCCTCAGCTGCCTGTTTTCACTGTCTTAATGTCTTTTTTAAATAAATTGATAAGCAGAACTATTCCCCGCATTCTCTAAGTCATGCTAGTGAAATTAATTGGACCCAAGGAACGGGCTGTTGGAAGCCCCGTAATAGCAGGTTGGTCAGAAGAACAGATCACAATCTGGAGCTAATCATCAGCATCTGAAGTACAGGGCAGTCTTGTGGAACTGGACTCTTAAGCTGTGGGGGCTGGCAGACCTGGGGTGGAAAACGTCAACCGCTGTTCCCAATTCCCAGTGAACGCGGAGTAAACTGTGACCGCCCTAGCTGGCAAAGATGCAATCCGTTCTTAGCCAGCACCAGCTGGGTATTCTCCAGTTCCGTTCTGATACTCCCTCTCTATAGGCAGCATCGACCCTCTAGGTTGGGCTTTCAGTCTCCAAGACTTCTTCTCACTTCAAATGTCTGCCACCATGCTCCCCAAAATGGTAATCATTGACCCACTCTCTGGAACTGTAAGTGAGCCCGCAATTAAATGCTTTCTTTTATAGGAGTTGCCCTGGTCATGTTTCTTCACAGCAAGAGAACAGTAACTCAGACACCACTCTCAAAGTAGCAACATTTTTCTCCTTGGTTTGTCAGCCACATAGAAAGAAATTATTTTTTCTGCAGATGCTTTTTGTTCCTGCATGCTGGGATGCTATGGTGATGCTTCTGTGCCCTGAGGGTGGAGCTGAATCTAGAATGGTGATGGACATCTTGAGATGATGAACAGAACTGTTCTAAAGATGTGGGGGGAAGCTTATTTTTTTTAATGACATGCTAGAATCTGTAAACTGACCCTAGAATATTCTAGTCCTGGATGCCTTGCTATGTGAAAATGGAGAGGGTTCTTCAAAATTCACAGTAAAAATATGTGACCTTAGTAATAGTGTAGCCATGAAGTTTCTCAAGCCTAAGGCCTTGGAGTAGTCCTTGAACCTCACCCTCTCCCTCGAATCTCACACGCAATACCAGTCAGCTCCTCCTTCCAAGCATATTTTTCTGTTCTTTCTATTTCTTTTTATCTCCTTCAGGTCCCCACTTCCATTCCAGTTACTGTCTGCCTCTCAGGCCACTGTGAGAACCTCTCGGCCATTTGTGATCTTTTTCGCTCCTTTCTGATATTTTCTCTGTAAATAGCAACCATGACTTTTTAACACATATCACTCCCTTGATTAAAATTCCCCCACCTGGTTTCCCACTGTGTCCAGAGTTAAGTACAAACTTCTCACCATGGCAAGCAAGCTGCTGGGTGGTTTGACACCTGTTTTGAGTCTCAGTACCTCTTACTCTTCCCCAAGGTCACAAGTTCCAGTCACACTGGCTTTTCCTCTCTCAGACGCCACAACCTCACTCAGTTTTCACAGTTGTCTCCTTTCCCTGGCATGCTCTGTTCCAGATGGTGCATGAGTTTTATTTGCTCAGACCTCAGAGAAACCCTCTCAGCTAAAGTGGTCCTTGTGACTTGTCATGTCGCCCTGTGTCATTGTTCTCACCGTAGTTCTATCTGACACATGTATTCTCTGCCTCTCCCTACTGAGATGTGAGCTTCGTGGAAGGACTGTTTTGCTTCAGCATTCCAAACACCTAGATCTGTCCTGACCCATATAAGCCTCGGTGAATACTTGGATGAGTCAGAATGAGCGCAGGAACGCGTGGTAGGAGCAGGGAGCCGAGGAAGAGGAGCGAAGACTCTTCCCTGGGGATTTTAACTGCAGTTGGAGAAGAGCCCTTTCTTCTTCCGTCACGATTGGACAAGTCCTGGTTGTTTGCCTTGGAAGCAGGTAGAGCTGGGGAAGTGAGACTGCAGAAGAATGAAAGATGGGTGGCGTGGACTTGGGTGAAGTTTCTTCCGGGTCTTCAGTGACCTTTTCCTTCCCTTTGTGCAGTTACACAAAGTCAAGACTTGTCTTACTTACTGTATTAAGTTGCCTTTCTTTTTTTTCCTAATTTTTAAAAATTTGTTTTATTTCATGTATATGAGCATTTTTCTTACCTGTATATATGTGCAACCACATTCACACTTAGTGTCTGTCAAGGCCAGAAGAGGGACTGGAGTCCCTGGAACTAGAGTTATGGATAGTGTCACTCACCACGTGGGTGCTGGAAACTGAACCTGGCTCCTCTGAAAGAGCAGCAAGTGCTCTCAATGGCTGAAACATCTCCCAGCCCTGCTTTTCTTTCTTTTTAACTTTTTATTCTTTGCGAGGGTTTTGATCATCCTCATTCCCACTTTCCTTCTCCAACTCCTTCCGTATCACCCATGCCCTCCTCCCTACTTCATCCTGCCTTGTTGAATAGCCCACCAGTTGATTTGCTCATTGCTTTGACCAAGTACCTGACCAGAAGCAACTTAAGGCCAGTTTTATATTGACTCACAGTTTCAGAGTACAGCCATTATGACAGGGAAGGCAGGGCTACCCACACATCTAGAGGACAGTCACTATGTCAGGGAAGACAGGGCTACCCACACGTCTAGGGGACAGTCACTATGTCAGGGAAGGCAGGGCTACCCACACGTCTAGGGGACAGTCACTATGTCAGGGAAGACAGGGCTACCCACACATCTAGGGGACAGTCACTATGTCAGGGAAGACAGGGCTACCCATACGTCAAGGGGACAGTCCACCACAACATGGAAGGCAGGGCTACCCACACGTCTAGGGGACAGTGATCATGTCAGGGAAGACAGGGCTGCTGTAGGCACATGCAGCAGCTGGCCCCAAAGCCTCCTCATTCACAAAAACAGAACACAGGAGGTGGGGAGCAGGCTATAAAACCATCATGGCCTATGGCCTGCCTCCAGTGACCCACTTCCTAACCTACTTCCTAAACAATTCTACTGCCCAAAAGCTTTCACAACCTTCCACACAAGCACCAGTAGTTGGGAACCAGTGCTTCAAACACATGCGCTCATCAGAGACATTTTGCATTCAAACCACAACATTTATTTAAGATTATCAAATTAGAGTTCTTTTTCATCTTTTTTCAGGCCGTCACAGTCTATCATCAGCTCTTTCGGAAGGGAGGCTCTGGCCTGGTGCTAGTTACCTGTGCTGGGTCCCCGTTGTTCTCTCAGCTACACTAACCAAGTGTATGGGGGAAACAAACAAACAACAGCAACAACAAACAGGCTGTATAACAAAGACGACTTCTGACTTAACAAGAGTGTTCTGGGAAGTCTATCTACATTCTGACATCCACGGGTATCCAGTAACCAACTGAGAATTAGCATGTAGTAGACACTGGGGCTTTAGGGATAGGGATATAGCTTAATGGGTAGGATGCTTGCCCAGTATGTATGAAGCCCTGAGCTCAATCCTCAGCCCTGTGTAAACTAGGTGTGAGGGCTCAGTCCTATAATCCCAACGTTTGGAAGGTTGGAGGCAGGAGAACCAGAAGTTCAGAGGCGTTCATGGCTACAAAGTGAGTTCAAAGCCAGCCTGGGCTACATGAGACTCTGCCACAAATTTAAAAATTGCTAGACATTTTAAAGTTTTGGATTTTGTTGAGTTTTTAAGGCTGTATTATAGGTGGAGTAGAGATAGGATATTTGCCATGTAGTTCCAAGCATCGAACCTTTACATGACACTCCAGATGGACGGCCACAAAATGTAAGGACTTTGTTTTTCCGCCCAGTAATAAATGGTTGGTTTGTTCTGCATGTAATTTCAGAGCTGCAGAATCCTATCTGTGTCTGAGAACTCCTAGATGATGTCACCATGAGCTCTGTTCCCTCAGGGTATTTTACACACTTTTAATTAAAATGTAATTACATCACTATTACCTTCCCTCTCCTCCCTTCATCTCCTCCCACGTCTCCCTTCCAACTCCTTTTAAGCCTCCTACTCTCAAATTGATAGCTCTTTTTCTTTTATTATTTTTATACACATATAAATATTCACAAATTTATAAATGCAACCTGTTGAGTCAATGTTTGTTGTTTGTGTGTTTGTGGTTTCAGGGTTGACTACTTTGTATTAGATATCCAACTGGGGCCTCATCCCTGGAAGAGGCTTATTCTCCTCTCAGCAGTCATCAGTTACCTAATAATGTCTAGGGGTGGAACCTAATGAGAATTTTCTCCTTCCCTGTTAGCTTATCTATTGATATTGTCATTGTACCAGTCTAGTTTATACAGCCATTTCTAAGATAGACCTTTTCCATAAGATCCCGGTATTCTGGCTCTTTCTCTACACTTCGCCAGTGTCCATAAATGCAGGAGCTCTGATGTACATGTATCCATTAGGTCTGGACTTCCCATGACCCATTGATCTCTGCATTGTATCCCAATGAGGTTTTCTATGATGGTCTCCGTTTCCTGTAAAGAAAGGCTTCTTTGATGAGGGATGGTAGCTACATTTCTCTGAGGGTATAAGGGTGAGATTCAGAATGTACTTGGACCCTTTTGTTACAAGCAGGAAAATTTTGAGGATACCTGTCTGTAGGCCAAGTCCAGTGGGCGGCAAGCTGCTTGGTTCAGCCTCAGAGATCAAAGCAGACCGTTCCTTTCCATCCAGAAGCCTCAAAACAATTAGCTAGTGTCTGCTTCATCTCACCCAAGCCCGTATTTCCTTGTTGATTGAAATCAGAAAAGGTTAGAACATTTCATCTCAGGAGGAAACAGAAGCAGTTAGGGCCTGTCTCCCAAATAGCGTCAGGGCTGGGAATCAGAGGGACTTAAATGAGCCATTCACTTTGTACACCAAATTCAGGGGCTGTCGAAAACCTCTAACATCAACATGATTGTTTTAACAAAACATTAAACAAAAAATTAACGGGTCCTCTTTCTTGTGGCATTTGGCCATGCCAAGATGAAGCTGAATATCTCCGCCCCAGCCACAGGCTACAAGCAGCTCATTGAAGTGGATGATGAACGTAAACGTCACTCTTTCTATGAGAAGCACAAGGCCATGAAAGTAGCTGCTGATGCTCTGGGTGAAAAGTGGGAAGGTTTCTCTGCTCAGAATCAGTGGTGAGGATAACAAACAAGGTTTCCCCATGAAGCAGGCGTCTTGACACACAGCAGAGTGCACCTGCTACAAGAATACAAGCATTCTTGTTCTAGACCAGTGGTTCTCTACCTTCCTAAGGCTGCGACCCTTTAATACAGTTCCTCATGCTGTGGTGACCCCCAACCATAAAGTTATTTTCATTGCTACTCTAACTGTAATTTTGCTACTGTTATGAATTGTATTTTAAGCATCTGATATACAACCCAAAGGGGTCGTGACCCACGGGTTGAGAACCACTGTTATAGATCAAGGGAATGGGAAAAATTGCAAGTCTGCTTGTGAGTGCATCGTGGATGCCAATCTGAGTGTTCTCAACCTGGTTAGTATAAAAACAGGGAGATATTCCCAGACTAACAGATGCCACTGTGCCTCAGCAGTTGGGGGCCCAAAAGAGCTAGCAGAATCTGAAAGCCTTTCAGTCTCTCTAAAGGAGATGATGTCCACCAATATGCTGTCAGAAAACCCTTAAACCAAGAAGGCAAGAAGCCCAGGACCAGAGCACCCATGAGTCAGCGTCTTGTTATTCTACGTGTCCTGCAACACAAACGCCTACATTTTGCTCTGAAGAAACAATGCACTAAGAAAAACAAGGAGGTTGCAGAATATGCTAAACTTTTGGCCTAAAGAATGAAGGAAGCCAAAGGGAAAACTCCCAGAACAGACTGCCAAAGGATGTAGGACATCTTCACTGACAGCTTCTACTTCTAAGTCCAGTCAAAACTAAGTCTTTAAGAAGAACAAATAAATGTTCTGCCCTTAAATCTAAAAGTATTAATTAATAGGGGGGTGGGTGACCCGTCCTGCAGGCCAACCAATTTTACGGGTCTCGAAGGGGCATCACCTGAAAATAATGAGGGGAGAGAGAAAGAGAGCCAAGCGTAAAGAAAAGACAGAGTCAGTCTGAGATGCGTCAAGGCTCCGTTTATTTGCCGGCTAGGTTTTGATTTTATGCAGCTCTTCACGCAAGGCGGGGTGGGGGATGGAAAGGAATGGAAAGTACTGGGTCAGGCAGGGGGTTGTCAGGCTCCAGGCAAAAGGGGAAGTTCCTGTTTTTCTTTGTTCTTA
>LOEQ01003070.1:65449-76731 GCA_001685075.1 Bramus lutescens | reverse complement strand
GTTACCTGCATGCATTCAAAATGGGAAGGACTAGAGAAACAGCCCATGGAAGAAGATAAGGGAAGTGCTTCTGAGAGGGAAGTGAGCCCGGGGTGAGACAATGCTGTCTGTCTCTTAAAGTTTCTAAATGAGGTTCCAGTCCCGACTTGTGTGAATTCTGGAAAGTCTTAGATTTAAGTAGATTGCTTCTAACTCCTTTTGAATATGTGTGCCCTGTCATTCAGCTTAGGCTTCCAGATATATGCAACAAGTGTGTGTGTGTGTGTGTGTTCCCCAATACTAGGGATTGAACCCAGGGATTTGTGATCTCTACCAACTGAGGTATAGCCCCAGCCCCAGGCAGTCAAATGTCCTCCCATTTTATACAAATGGAAGATACAGTTACCTGAGTTACAGCTTATCCATGCCAAGAGTGGGATTAAAAACCACTCTGAGATAAAGAACTATTACATTAATCATTTAATAATTTAATCTTACACTCCCCACTTCCTTACATCTTTAACCTTCCTAAACATCCTTGGTATCAGATACTCTCCTACAACTTTAAAAATCAAAGATGTTACAAATTTGTGGGAAATGCAATTTAGCATTCATGTGCTCCAGAATTTTTAAATGTGTTGAAAACCAGTATAGCATGCAGAAGGGAAGGAGGCCCACTATAGGCATGGGGCTTAAAATCAGGAGATTTGCTTCACATTTATCCTATTTTATGACTATATGAAATTAAGCATGGTGCCTTATTTCTTGGATATCAATTTCTTCATCTTTTAGATGAAAACAATCTATGAGTAAATCTTACCGCCCAGACACACCAGAGAAACGCATTCCTCTTCTTACATACTAAGTCAATGAGAATATGGAGGGATTAGGAACCACCGCTGTGTCTTACGCTTGCTGAAGTTTGTTACCTGTGAAGCAAACAACAAAATGATTTGTTTCCTATCTACGTAGCACGACACTACTGTGAGTGGCCTGCAGATGGCGCTAGATGTGTATAATGGAATTCTACCTCCCTATGCGTCTTGCCACATAATGGAATTGTACCAAGAAAAGGGGTAAGCGGCTGCTGCTTTGATGTTACTAGCTTGGGTTTGTTTGTTTGTGTTTGAGACAGGATCCTACTAAGTAGCCTTGGATGCCGTGGAACTCATTATGCAAGCCAGGCTGCCGGAAACTCATAGAGATTTTTTTTAATTTATTAATACTTTGAGAATTCCATGCATGCATTCAACGTATTTTGAACATATTCACCTCCATCCTCCCGTGAACCACTCCTGGATCCTCCTCACTCACCCCCCCCCACACACACACATTTTCCCAACTTCATGTCCTTTATATGTTACCCTACTAAGTCCAATTTGTGACGCTCATATATTCATGGAGAACGGTCCACCTTCCAGGACCCTCTAAAGTAAACCAGCTATTCCTCTTCTGACCAGCCCTCCATAGTGCCTCAGCTGGGAGTCTGATTTGTTTGTTTAGACAGAGTTTTATTATGTACCTAGGGTCAGCCTTGCACCCAGTTCGTGGCAGAAGCTGGTCTTGATCCTCCTCCCAGGCGCTGAAGCTGCTGCAATGGGCTACTATATCAGCCTGCTATTTTGTTATTGTTGTTGGCTTCATGTCCGCTGTGTCAGTCTCCGTTTGGTTTCATAGTCAGAGGGAAGAACTGGGGATAACAGGACTCTTTCTATTGCATGAGCCTTTTATTGGGAAATAATATACACATATTAGATGGATTGAGAGAACCATCCAAAGTAGAGGAGATGACATTTTTTTAATGAAGGCAATAAAAAAAGAAGGCAGACATTACATGTTTTTCCTTGGGGAAAAAACTGTCAGTACATGACGCCAAGGGGGAAATAAAGATGCCTGGTGCTTATGTAAAATATCTTTCAATTAAACAGCCCAACCTGTCACACAGGCTCCTGGTGACTCATATCCAGCATCCAGTGTCTTAAAGTCAACTGCCGAGCAGTATTCACCCCGTTATGACCTGGTGTGACTCTCACTGATGACTAGTTTGACCCCTGAAAGAAAAGAGGACAAAGAAAATCAGGCTAGAGGTTTAAATGGTCTGGTTTATCTGGAACCGAAGGACTTCAGGGACAAAGAGTTTTGCTTTTCAAGTGGGAGATCTCTAGGAAAACCAGAAAAAAATTGACAAATATATTCATTACTTTGTTTTAACTTTGGTAAAATACCATGACCAAGGCAACTTATAGAAGGAAGGGCTTATTGAAGGCTCACAGTTCCAGAGAGATAAGAACCCATCACCACCATCATGGCAGACAGCATCGTAGTAGGCAGGCTGACTGGCATGGACCTGGAGCAGCAGCAGCTGAGAGTTTACATCTCACTCCACAAGCAGGAAGCAGAGAACTAGTTCTTAAAATGGCACAAGGGTCTCCATGGAGCAATGGGCAAATGTTAATATGCATTTGTTTAAAATCTGTTGAAATTATCAGTGTTGATGATATGCTCTTTAGCTTCTCATTGTAAGCATTCCTTCTGATGTTCATTTTCCACTAGGCAAAAATGTTGAGGGATGGGGCAATTTAACTCCTAAATTGGCAGCTGTTGTACTCTCCCCTGCCACCCTGGCTGCCTTGAGCGNCAACTATCAAACAGCTACCGTGCTGGACTACCGTTATGCCAGTATTGGCCGATTTGAACACCCTATGAATAACATGCTATGAACGCCTTCAAAGCTCCTAAGGTACAGTGCCAGCAAAGGTTGTTTCACACAGTTTATATCAGACATTTTGCTAACACAAGGCTTGGTGAAACTCTAGATGGCTTTGTAACCATTTCAAACTAGGTCAATGGCAGAGCACTTCCACTGGTGACACAGCAGAGTGACTGTTGTAACTGGTGCCAACAGGGCAGAACTAACTGATGAAACATATACTCTCATTTGTTGTTGTTGTTGTTGTTGTTTCAAGACATCTCTGTAGCTTTGAAGCCTGTCCTGGAACTGGCTCTGTAGACCAGGCTGGCTTTGAACTCACAGAAATCCATCTATCTCTTCCTCCCGAGTGCTGAGATTAAAGGCATGTGCTACCACTGCCCAGCTAAACTCTCATTTTTACATGAGATTTGTGCTCTGATTGTTGCAAATCCAGGCCTTCATTTGCACATCCTATGCTGTGATTGGTCCATGTACCTCTTCCCGTGATATATTTGCAGGATGTTCAGAGTCTCTAGCAGGGAGTCACTATAAGAAAGTATAACACCACCAATACTTCATCCTCTATACCTTCACTCCTCACAAAGAGAGTGGGCCCTGCACAGTCAGGAGAAGGTAGACAACTCTCTTTCCTGAACCTCTAACTGGGCACCAGGTATAAAAAAGTAGACCTAAAATGTCAACTTGGGTACTCCTGTTTCAAACACCTACCATCAATGGAGAGAAGAGTTCATAGTGGAAACTAGCAAGCAAATCAGAGCATGGCAGTAAGAGGCCTGGAACAAGAAATGCTCTCCCAATAACACAGGAGTCTGAAGGCCAACTCTGGGCACACGCTGAGAGGCCCAGCTAAAATCCTGGTGTCCATTCTAGAGTAGTCCATCTCTTCAGAGATAAGAGGATTTATCCATTTCCTCCAGCCCTCTCTTCTCTCCAGTGTCTTCACCACAGCCACGCTTGCTTTATTATGGTGTACACTTCTAAAATTGTTTTATTGAGGTGTGCAGTCCTGAACTTGCTTCACTGGAGTGTGCAGTCCTCAACTTCTATTATCTAGGTGTGAAGTCCTAAACTTGCATTATCAGGGGGTGCAGTCCTAAACTTTATTGGGGTGCTGCAGTATATTCTCACTGGATCACTGTGTCTCACAGCCTCACCCCAGTCCCTGTTACTAACCAAGTCTGGGGTTCTTTTCCACCAGGAGACTTGGGCACTCACACCCTTTACCAAAGGATCACACATACATATCAACCTGGTGGTTATACTGGGATGTCTTTTTCTGGACTTCAGGGAAGACTCAAGGGTTAAATTTGATTGCTTCTTTTTTAGTTAGGACAAGGGGGACCCAAGTTAACATGCGCTTTGGTTGTTTATTACCTAATCCTGACTCGGAGCCTGTAATTTCTCCTGAAAAAAGAAAAGATGAGACACGAAAGGAGAATGTGTTCAATTCCTAGCTATTTTACATATGTAGGCCATTTTATATATGTAGGCTATTGGAACTGTAGATGCCATGGCTACGTGTGCACTTAAAGCCTTTGTTGTTTTTTGAAAGAGGGCCTCACAATGTAGCCCAAGCAGGACTTCAGTTTGTGACCCTCCTCTCTCGGGTCTGTGTGGTGAGATTACAGGCATACAGCACCATGCCTGCTCCTCTTCAAGGATTTTCTCTCTAATCAGGCATAACAGTTTAAAGCCATAGATTATATAAAGTAATTTACTATGTTAAATAACTGTATTTTTCCATTTTCACATTTTATGTCGCAATTTTATCCATTTTGTGTGCCTTTAGATCCACTTTAGAAACTACTCGGCAAATAGATTAATTCATAAAATTAACTTTCCCTTCAGCATCAATGGGCCTCAGGTTCTCAGAGGCTTCGCACAATGGAAAGTTATCTCTCGTGTATCTAACCCTCCAGTGCAGGGGATAGCTGGTCACTAGGTCAAGGCAAGTGCCAGGCTTCAGAACTACAGCTTCAAGGGCTGCCCACCTGTTGGCAGATCCTCCAAAGGAATTCCTAAGTGGAAAGGGCAAGTGGCTTATCAAGCACCTCAGCCCCAAAGAAACATAGCCTGTTTGTTCATGCTTTATCAGCTAAATGGAATACTTGATCCCACCGAGGTGCAACAGACTCTGAGAAATAATTCTAGTCTTTGATAGACTATTGGTCATCAAGTACACTTGGGAAAACAGAGTTGCTGTTACTGAAAACGTCACTCAGAGATATAATCACCAGTTTGTTCCATACTGGGCGTTTTAAGAAATGTATCTTGGGGGATAGGGAGATGGCCCTAATGGATACAGTGCTTGCTGTGCAGACTGAGGACAGGAGCTCACTGGAGAAGGCCAGCTTGTTCTTCCCGGCTGCCCAGAACCAAAATAACCACACAGAAACTGTATTAATTAAAACACTGCTGGGCCCATTAGCTCTAACTTCTTATTGGCTAACTCTTATATCAATTTAACCCATTTCTATTCATCTGTATATCATCACGTGGCAGTGGCTAACCGGCAAAGGGTTGGCAAGTCTGACTCTGGCTGCAGCTCCACAGCATCCCTGACTCTGCCTTTCTTTCTCCCAGCATTCAGTTCTGTCTTCCCCGCCTACCTAAGTTCTGCCCTATCAACAGGCCAAAACAGTTTCTTTATTCACTAACCAAGAAAAGCAACACACAGACAGAAGGACCTCCCACAAAACTGTGTGTGTGTGTGTGTGTGTGTGCAAGCCCAGTGCTGGGAGTCAAAGACAGGCAGATAACAGTCATCCAGTGCAGCCAAAACAGCAGGCTCCATATCCATCAATGGAGAGCCTGTTTCTAAATTAAAGACAAAAACAGTGGGGGAAGATACCAGACATCAGCCTCTGATCTCCATCCATGAACATGTATGTGTATACACACACCATACCACACATATATATACACAGACACATCAATCTCTGATCTCCACCCTTGAACATATATGTGTATACACACACCATACCACACACACATACACACAAACAAAAACATATCTCATAAACGAATATTTCACGCAATCACTATCTTCCTTCTTTAAAGTGGTATTTTAAAGGTTTGCTTATACGACATCTATAACTTGCAATTTGAGGTCATTATAATGAGACAGATCATTAACTCCTACTTGAATTTCCCTCCTGACTCTTTCATTGGTGAGTTACTTCCACAAACAGGTTGGCGCGGGCCAGTCAACCTTCCTGGATAGAAGCAGGTTTCAGGGAGAGCCCTTAGAATTACTCAGGAATTGAATCCATCTCTTTCTCTTCGGAGAGAACTTTCTCCCAAGTGTTGGCATATCCCAGTTGTCTTGCATTATTCCTTTCTGTGTTTGCTGCTGAAGGAGAGGAGACACATTTAAGACAAAGCCTGCAAGAATACCTGAGAGCAGAGAAAAAAAAGGAGCGAACGAAGCATTGAAGGGACAGGCCAGGAAAGGGAGACCCAGCATCTAGTAGACCCCACGTTTCCTGACCCCTCTAGAAATCAGTAAGACTTTATCCATTTCTATATTTTGCCATTAACAGGAAACTGGAAAGCAAAATTTTTCCTGTTTACAAAGATCAAAAGCCTCCTCCCCCAGAGATCAAATGCGAACAAGAGAGATGAACGCACCTCTCCTTCCTTATCCCCTGAGCTGACTTTGTCCCCCTAGAGCAGGTTTTCCCAGCCTTCCTACTGTGTGACCCTTTAATATAGTTCCTCACGTCATGTTGGCCCCCAACCATAAAATTATTTTCATTACTACTTCATAGCTGTGATTTTGCTACTGTCATGAGCTATAATGAAATGTTTGTGTTTTCTGTGAAAGGGGTCGTTCGACGCCAAAAGGGGTTTCAACTCACAAGTTGAAAAACGCTGTCTTAAGACGAAGCCTCTGACTTTTTGCTTAGGACCCTATCCGTGGCCAGTTTAATATGAGAGCTAAGAAATTAGGACAGTCCGTTCCCTCAGTACAAACGTGAAGGAAGCTACATCGAGGATTGAGTGTCTGTTTTCAGTAGGAACCAGGGGTATTCATAAAAATAAATACCATTAAAAATAACAACAACCAGCTTACGGGAGGTCTCTGCAGTTAAGAGAAGCGCAGTTCTTACAGAAGACCCGAGTTTGGGTCTCAGCACCCAACTGCCTGTAATTCCAGCTCCAGAAGATCCGAGCCCTCTTTCTTCCGTGGGTACCCCCAAAACACGTGGCATACACTCACGGGCATACACACACATCAAAATAAAAGGTCTTCAAAAATAGTAGATCTTCATTCTTACTCAAAGTCACACCCAGCTCTGCTAATGATCTCTGATGAAGGAGCTGTCCCCCACTCTCCATGCCTGGCTTACCTAACAAACCAGCCTTCCCCATTCCTCTGGTCCTTAGGAAAGCCTGACAGTAGGGGGAAAGAAATTCACAGCTTAGCATCGCGGAGCTAACAGTGCTGTCCTCTGCCTGTCCACCAGGGGGCACTTCGTGGAGATGTACTATCGGAATGAGACCCAGCACGAGCTCTACCCACTCACACTGCCTGGCTGCACCCACAGCTGCCCTCTGGAGAAGTTTGCAGAGCTCGTGGATCCCGTGATCCCTCAGGACTGGTCCACGGAGTGTATGGGCACAAGCAATCACCAAGGTACTAAGGGCGCTTCCGCTTAGTGAGCTTGCAGAGCTCAGCAAGAAGTGCAGGGTGCTTTCTCAAGCAACTGGGGTTTCCAGAAAGTTCTTTGATCATTATCCCCAGCTTGGAAGGAAATGAGTTTGGGTTGATAACTGTATATTTTAGGAACCTCTCACTTCGAGCAACTTCTACCTCTATGTCTATCTTAATGTTTAACTTGGTTGGTCTTTCTTTCAGTGTTGCTGTAAAGAAAACCAGGTCCCAGTATAATCAGGAATAAGAGCTAGGTCAAGGTTGTGGGGCTGCCATGGCACCGTGATTAGCCCAGGAACTGTCCTGTTGAAGGGCTCCCAGGTTCTGTTGAGCAGGATCGAATAAGGCTGCATTGGAAATGTTTGAAGTGAAACAGGCTTCAAACAAAGCCCACAAGTTAGTATACAAGCAAGAAAAAGAAGATGCTAACCCTAGGCTAATGGACAAAGGATTAATTTACCCGACAACAGCATCCACCGGTCACTACCTTCTCTCAAAGAAAGGCAAAATGATGAGACAAGAGAGACACCTGGAGAAGTTTTTCGTACCTGGCCTAGCATGATCGGATTTTATATGCATGTTAAAACACATTGAGTAGCAGAACTAAAAAATAAAAACCTCTTTGTGTCCATTTATGCACCTTTCAAAGAAACTAAAAGCCAAGCTTTCCAGAAAGGTCCATATATGGTATCCATACAGCAGCTCCTGGAAGGCACTTTGTAGCCAAAAAAAATAAAAATAAAAAACCTGACAAAAACAAATCAGAAACAGCACCTCCGAGGTAAGGACGCTTCACCAAATGCCTCTTAATACTCCAGTGCTAAGAGATGCAGAATCTAAAGCTGATTCATAAGAGGAGATATGAGGACACACACAGCGACACACATGCATGCACACACACACGCCATTGAAACAAAATGAGAATATTCTAGATGCCTCCAAGTCCAAAACTTATTGGAACACTGCGTGTAGCTGCAAAATCTGCTCAAAGGACAAATGGAATGTTGTAGGTTTTGATTCTGGTACCTTCCGAAGCCCTAAGTGAAGTGCCTGGTCTACTGCCACTGCTCCTGATCCAAGAAGGTGTTGTCTGGGTGACGCTCTTTAGAGTTTTGATTGGCCACACAGCAGAACAGAATTTATTTCTAAGGTGGATAAAGCTAAGATGACTGCTGGCGATAGCCCCCACCGGAAGCCAAAACCCACATCATGGCCACCCTCTCTCCACTTGATTATGGAATGAATAACCCAAGGAATGGGTTGACAAGTTGTTTTGAGTTACTTTTCCCCCATGTAAATACATGCCATCGGGGCCATGCAGCATCTACACTTTGTGAATATCTTCAAACAGCGAGGCAGGTGAAAACTGGTAAATAAAGTCTTTATTATTAGGACGTCCAAAGGAAGCACTTTTATAGTGAACTTTGAGAAACGTGTGTGTGTATATTTCATTAGAATACAATTCCTGCAGGCATATGTAAGGGCTTTTTCCCTGGGGGAGGGTTGTTCTAATATAACAGAAGTGACTGTACTATATATAACATTATTGAGCTGAGTTAAATTCATTTTTACATTAAAAACATAGTTTGAATTACTTGAGATAAAGAGTAAGCAGTGGCTAGCTAGCTCTACCTCACTATTCAAGATAGAATTTGACAAGAAGACATCCTTAGACCTTAGAAAGTTTACAGTGTAGTATAGAAGTGGTATGTCCTACTCAGAACAAGGGCATGTTTTGCAACTTTATATATTTATTGTATATACATATATATATAATAAGATAATGATTATAAGGTTATAAGAACTATAAGATAACATATCAGCTCCACAAAGCAAGAATTTTATCTGTTGTGTCCTCAGTACCTCTGAGAGCTGGTAGGGTGCATTGTTTGGTGCTCAATAAATGTTTTCTCACTGGTGTATAATTAGTCATCTTTCCTGCTCAGCCCCCTTCTTATCTTGATTAGACACAATGCCCAGCAGCCTGGAAGTCACGTTTAGCCCACTCTCTGCTTTATTCCCCAGCCAGTTTGTCTTCTTACACCTATCTGCAGCGTGGTTTTGGACCCTCCCCCTCACAACAGCACCCTTGGCCATTCCATACCCAAGGGAAGAGAAATAGGAGTAAGCCACGGGGCATTTCAACCAAAAACCCTATGGCTACCGTGTGACAGCGTCCCATGCAGATTCAAGGGTGAAACGTGTGTGTGTCTTTCCGGCACTGACTTCCACAGCTTCTCTTTGGTAGCTTGAAGTTGGCCGCAGCTAACATCACAGAAATCAGCAAGTGACACAAACCAGGGGGGGTTGCTTCAGATTCAAGTCTCCAGCACCCTTTTGATTTTAACTAGCAGGAAGCTTTTCAGGGGTCTATGAGTCAAGGTGGCCACCAATAAAATAAACTTTACATTTGAACTCCCTAATGCAAAAAGACTAGATTACACCACTCGATAAAGTCTCAATGAGTGATTCTAGAGGTGGCAGGCCAAAGTGGAGACATTCCTGATACAGGAAATGACCACTGGGTTGGGTGACCTCTTATCTTAGCATAGGTACTATACAGCATAAGATAAGCAAGGCAGGTGGTAGGGGTTGTGAATATCATTTTGATGGAAGCACCAAATTCAGGACATAATTTAGCAAATAAAAAGTATAGGAGTCCAAGATCAATTTAACAAATAGTTCTAACAACTGAATTATGATCTTAGAGAGTAGAGGGTCAGGGGTCAAGGAGTAGATAGAATACAGAATATATGTTCTAAGAAAATTAATACCTAAAGCAAGATAAAAAAAATTATATATGATCTCCTACATGTATGAGGTGCTGGCAACCCTGTAATTGATGTTTACAGACTAAATAAGTGTTCAAACCTCCAGATTTAACCTGACTTCCTTAGGAACTCTAAATTAGCTGGTCAGTAATAGGGAGAAAAGCTAGGGATGAGTCTCAAATGGAATTGCTTAGTAAAGACCCAATCACTGGCTATATTTGCAAACCCACATGCCAGCTGATCTGTGTCACTTTGCTTCTGATTTGAGCATCATCATAGTGAAGAGCCCTTGCTCCATGATGTCCCTCCCAGCGCCATTCCTCCCTCAAAAATGAGACCAACTGATGAAAACCCCTTTTTCTCACCCTGTCACCATTGTCTTTAGTTTCCCAGGCCATATCTCATTCATCATTAAAGGTCTTAGCACTTGCAGTGGTACTTGGCAGGCAGTAGTTACACTCCATGTCTATTCCTGCCCTCAATGGAGGCAGCTGTGGCACTTGTAATGATGATCTAGCCTGTACCCTGCCAACCAAACCAACACCCAACCCTGGGGACAGGCAAGACAAGCAGGGAAAGAATTTAGAAGCATGCCCCCACCATATAGGAGTGCCATGATGAAGGGCATACAGGCAACTCTGAGAACACACCACAGAAGCAATTAACTAAATCCACTGCTCATAGAGTTTTCTCCAATGGGGTAATGTTCAGACAGGAGCCTGAGGGAGAAAAGGAACCAGCCAGGTGAGTGGAATGAAGCTGAGCAGGAAGAAAAATCTCCTAGACAAAGGGGAGAGAGAAAGTATGAAGACCAAAAAGCTGAAGACAGCATGGGGCATTTTTAGGAAAAGGTAGGCATTGAGTGCTTTGTCAATCACGCTGAGCTGTCCTGGTCATTGAAAAGTTTAGGAAGAGGACTGAAGCTGCCATTGGCTTCTTGCTTTAGAAAGGCCCTGGCTTCAACAGCCAACATCAAACTAAATGGAGAGAAACTCCCAGCGATTCCACTGAAATCAGGAACAAGACAAGGTTGTCCAGGTTCGCCATATTTATTCAATATAGTTCTTGAGGTCCTAGCTAGAGCAATAAGACACCAAAAGGAAATCAAGGGATACAAATCAGAAAAGAAGAAGTCAAACTCTCACTGTTTGCTGATGATATG
>LOEQ01003070.1:49040-63173 GCA_001685075.1 Bramus lutescens | reverse complement strand
CCTCTGCCTCCCGAGTGCTGGGATTAAAGGCGTGTGCCACCACTGCCCAGCTAAATTTCTAAAGTCTTCTTTAGCTCAATCAAGCACATAATTTTAAATTAGCTGGTATGGTGTGTGCCTGAAATCACAGCACTTGGAGACAGAATGATCTTGAGTTCCAGGCAGGAGATTTACCTCATTGAAGAGTGCTGGTCTAGAATGTATAAGGTACTGGGTTCAACCCTCAGTACTGAAAGATGGGAGGGTAAAGAGAGAAGAGGTTGTCTTTCCTGGGGGGTTTTGTTTGTTGATTTTTCTCTTAAGTCCCTTGTCCAGATTCTTTTGGATAGATTCCTTCCACCAACCCCTGAAATAATTACATCTCAAAACCCCACAGCTGTGTCCTCATCCCATGCTCACCACGAGCCTGTCCCCAACATCTCCAACCCCTAATGAATGCTACATCTAAGTACAAAATTATAGACCTTTTTTTTTTCCCAGCTACCTCTTGGCCACGTCTATCCACAGAAGAGCTCGTCTCCATCCCATTTGAAAGCGAAAGTCATTTCCTCCTCCGGTGTGTACCAGCCCTAGTCTGTGGTACTCATCCCTAGCCACAGCACAAATCCATGGGATCGGCTCAGCCGCATCTTCCCCTTGACCTGTGGTCTTTAGTCTGTCATCAACACTTTTCAATTCAACCCAGGATTGACCAGCATTCTAGTTCCCTCGTCTGCGTCCCCACATCCGCAACTCTAGTTCTGAGCCTTGGGTACCTGACCTGAGATATTCCAGCGGCTCCCTACCCAACCTACCTTGTCACTACCATCATGACATCACAGGTTATTTTTCCTAAACTCAGGCAACAGCTCATCCCTCCCGAGCATTACTGGTCATTTCCAGGTGCTTCAGAAAAAGACTAAACCAGAAACCCAAAAGTTGGACCCCAAGATACACCCAAGTCTTACCCACCCCAACTCCCATGCTCTACTCACTGTGTCCCAAACGTACCCTGTGCAGCAATTTCTGTCTCACTGAAAATCCCATTCCTTATACAGGTCATCTCACGTCTCATAAGCTTTCCAATTTTTCCCTTTAGCAAATTCAATATACTCTGTTGGTTGCCGTTTTCTCTGTTTGAATGGCATTGGTGACACCTCCATTTCAGCATGGGTCACACTATCATATAACTGTCTCTCTGGTTTTTCCAGCACGTGCTGGGTTTCTCAGGAGCAGAGCATATGGGGTCTCCCATAGTCTATCTGGTACAGGATATGTGCTCACTGCAGGAAAGGGTGGGGATGCTTATCCCATGGGACTGCTGTAATAGCATAGCCAAAGTTAATGGGTTAATTAAAAATTAAATTTCTAAATTCAGAAAACTAACCATGAAAATAGATTTACCTTTTCAGGAAGTCATTATTATAGCCCAGGCTACTCAGGAGCTTAAAATCCTTCTATTTCAGCATCCCAAATGATAGGATACTAGGCATTGTCGTCATTCCCAGACCTGTGAAAATACATTTTTTTCTGAGACAAGATATAAATAGATAGATAGATAGATAGATAGATAGATAGATAGAGATGCAAATCATTAGCGTTTGTCTCTCTTCTTTATTTCTATCCAGTGTCTTCTTTCCTTCTTCAATTCTGTTCGGTTCTCTCTAACTTTTTTTTAGCTCCATCTACAGCTCTAACCAACTGTCTGTTAGGCTCTAACTTTCCTAAAATTAGATTTTTCATGGCACTAAGCAGCATCCTGGTCATGAGAAAAACACTGAACTGAAAGTTGGCAGTTTATAAGTCATCATTTTTGGTGTATTTTTCAGGAGGGTTGTTTTGTGTTTGGAACATGGTTTCACATATCTCAGGCTGGCCTCAAATTCTCTATGTGATGGAATAATGTCCTTGAGCTTCTGACCTTCCTGCCTCCTGAGGTATGGGTTTGGGGGTGCATCTCTACTGCCACCCAATTTATGCAGTACTAGGACTCAAACCCAGGCCTTTGATCATGCTAGGCAAGCACTTTACCAACTGAGCCACACCCTCAGTCACTAATTTAATCATTAATATTCATTAACACCTATGGCCCAGGTACTGATCTATGATCCATAAATACAAAGTTCCTGAAATGGATACCCAATTAGAAGAAATGAGAGACAGATGATAAACGTGATGAGTATTTTGAAAGATTCAGATCACAAGTGTCTGTTGGCAGAAGGGAGTGGAGGATGGTACTTGAGTGGGACTTTGAAATGTGAAGACTTCATTGAAAAGATGAGACTTGAGCAAAGACAGAGAAGGCGTGTCCCGTCGGGCTGGGAGAGTATTCCAGCAATGCTAAAAGCTGAAGCAATAGCGCCAAGCACGGGTGCTAAGGGGTGTTTGAAGAAAAGCTAGAAGGATGGCGTGACTGGAAAAGAGTCGTTAGCAGGACCTCAGCTTCTACTCTGATGGACATATCCACAGTAGATTTCCCCCGAAGGAGGAGAATGACAAGATTTAACTTGTAAGCATTTGGCTGCTGTGCTTAAAACAGATTGAGAAACAAGAACAGCAGCTGGGGATAGGCCAAGAGGCCATTACAGTGGTCCTGGCAAATGGGGCTAGTGGAACCAGGGTGGTGGCAGAGGTGGGGAGAGCCATTGACTTCTAGATTTTTTCCCAGTAGAATAAGTTTTCCTGACATATCAGGTGTAGGCTATTTAGAAAATAAAGGAATCACAGAAGACTCATTCACACACACACACCCCCAGCCAAGGGAGTTTTCATCATCCAAGGAAAGGGTGGCTATGAGAAAAACCAATCTGTAGGGAGGAGGCTTGGGCTTCACTTTTGAACTTAGGTTGAAATACCTCCTGGATATGGAGGGATCTGAAGCTCCTGCTCTCTCTAAGTGCTGAGATTCCAGCCGAGGTCTGAAACAGCAGGGAGCACTCCGCCTGTGCATACAGAGCTCTTCCCAGTACATATACACCCACACTAAACTCAGTTTATAAACTAGGCACAGTTGGAGAGAAACAAGAACAGCTGATAACAAAAAGCAACAGGGTTGAAGATGTAGCTCAGCTAGTAGAACACTTACCTGCCTAGCATACTCGAGGCCTAGGTTCAATCCCCAGGACCGCATAAAACCCAGTGTGATAGTGCACTCCTATAATCTCAGTACTTAGAAGATGGTAGCAGGAGGATAGGAAGTTCAAGGTGTTCCTTGGCTACACAGCCAGTTTCTAGCTACCTGGACTACATGAGATCTGGTCTCAAAACCAAACCGAAGATAGAGCAATTATTTAAATGTACTACAATGTACCCTCTCTCTGTTGTATATCTTCACCCTTCACTCAAAGAAAATATATTACAGCTTTTCTCCACAAATCCAATTTCCAGCATTACTACTCCTGTATCTTTAACCACTATTGAGTAAAATGTGGGTTACATGAGCACAGGCACTGAGATCCATGACAACTGCCTGGTAACCAAGGTGCTATGGTGTGATTAGTGGTAGGTAGAATATACAGCATAGTCTTGACAGACAAAGGATGACTTCCATCATATCCCAGGTGGGACGGAGTGGGACAGCGTGAGATACCATCATGCTTCCCAGAGAGGTGCAGCATTTAAAACTGAGGAGCTGTTTATTTCTGGAATTTTCCACTTAATATATTCATACAGTGGTTGACTGCCATGGGTACCTGACATTACAGAAACTGAACCCATAGATAAGGGAGACTCCTACATACCAAGTACACATTGCTTATGCATCAAGGTTGAGGCGGAAGTCATTAGTGAATAGACGGATTTGAAATCGTGCAACTGATAAGATCCTCTATTTCTAGGACAATAAAATTACCTGCTGAGCCTTCACCAAATGATCTACTTCTTCATTTCCTCCCTCTGCAACAAGGTTAGGCTAAATCAGTGATTTTCATCTGTGTTCTTAGAGCACTGCTGTTCTATAGATGAGACATCAGAACCAGAAATGTTTGCTTCCCATTGCCCAAGCCAGTAAGTCATCCCATGTTTGTACAATTAAAAGATGTGCGGCCGGGCATGGTAGCAGCTACCTTTATTCCCAGAACTCTGGAGGCAGAAGCAAGCAGAACTCTGAGGTCAAGGCCAGCCTGATCCACAGAGCAAGGTCCAGGGCTACAAAGAGAAAGCCTGTCTTAAGCACCAACAACAGAGGTGTGTACTGAGAGATGGAGCAAGCTGGTATGATATGTCAGCTTTGGTGAACAATGTGTGCTAGGGAGAGCAACTTTCTAATGTATTAGTTTCTCATCTGAAATATGATCTTGTGTATCTCCTCACGGCTGCTCACCATCATCTATCAAGAGATCTTTCTCGATAGTTACAGATTCACAATACTCTGTGATTATGTAACAAATATCTCCCAAACTCAACTTATTCTCAGTTTCTCCATAAAACATGCTTTTTTGAAAAACCAGTTTTAAAAGAGGGAATGGTTCCACTTATTTTAGTCAGTTGCTGGAAGTGAGTTATTCAAATTTTCCTCTGAGCTTCTGAGCCAATTCAGTTGATAATTTAACCATAGAAAAATGCATGAAATTCACCGAGAAGCTGAGGCAAGAGGATTGGAAGTTTGAGCCCTGCCCATGGTGGGGGGGGGGAGGAAGGGAAGAAGGAGGAGAGAAGAAAGGAAAAGAGGGATGAAGGAGAGAATTAGCATTATGAGAAGACCGTATCACTATGGTTTTCAGTTTCACTAGGATACCAGATATGAGGCAAATGCATGGTGCCTTCATGGATGATACCAGCCTTGGAGGTGCTTGATTGAGCCATTACTTATACATAGTAAAAGTGAACGAAAAATGTTCACGAAAATAATCTAGATGTACTTCTACATTTTTCTTGTCTAGATTCTTCCATTTTAGATTAAGAAATTAAAATTTAAGGCCAAAAGCCAGTATGCTGTCACTCCCCCCCACCCCCTGCCCTAGTCCATGGGGGGAGGGGGAGGGAGGGAAGAGGGAGGAGAGAAGGAAGGAAAAGAGGGAGGAAGGAGAGAAGTTACATTTTGAGAAAACCTTAGACACTGCACTCAGTTACCTTCCTTCTGCAGTGGAGAGCTGACGCCAAATGTCAAAAGTCATGCTGAAATTAGAACTTAAGTCCCCTCTTGACTCTGAGTTCTGTGTTCCATCAAACACTCTCTACAGAACCCAAGGCTGCTTCAGACATGCCTCTAGAATTTACCATCAAGGCACGAAAGCTAGACATGATGGCACACACTTGTAATCGCAGTACTTGGGAGGTTGAGGCAGGAGGATCAAGAGTGCAAGCTAGCTAGTTCATCCTTGGCAACATAGCAAGGACAAGGTCCCTCTGGGCTCTGTGAGACCCTGACTCACACAGCAAAAAAAGGCAGAAGGATGAAAGCAAAAGTTTTGTGAAAACTAGATTGCTGACACCAAATAAAATACTTTTTAAGTTTTAAATTAAGGCAAAAAGTCAACAACGATATGTGATTTTCATCTGCTTTTTAGGGCGTTCATTGAGGGGGGTGTTGTTGTGATCCTTGCCTGTTCTTAACGTATTAATTTCCCATCGGTGTATTTGTCTTTGCAGTCCTGAGGGTCATCCTTGCCATTACCTTTTGCCTGGTGTCTGGTATCCTAGTGATACTGCTGCTCGCCCTCATCCGCCACGGGCCCTGCTGGCAGAGAGAGGTCTATCGGAACATCTGAACAGACGGCTGACCTCCAGGGACAACATCTCTCAGTGAGGTGGCACCTTCAGGATGGGCTTCTGCCATGAGGGCATTGAGAGCTGGTGTGAGCTCACTGCCACGGGGGCAAGTGCAGGGCTGGCAGGCTAGGTAGGTCTTCCGGCCACCACAGGACTCCTCTGCAAGAGCTCTTCCGCTCTTCTCTGTTCTCTCACACAGAGGTCCTGAGAGAAACAAGAAGCCAAATTCTAGTTCATCTTGTGCCTACGAAGAGGAAGGGAGAGAAAATAGGACCAAGACACAGGTTAGAGCAAAGTAGGTAATCCGGAATGTTAGACTAGAAGTGGAGAGTCCATGGGAAAGTGACTTTAGTTATTTACTAAACCTAACTCTCTCTCTCTCTCTCTCTCTCTCTCTCTCTCTCTTTCTCTCTTCTCTCCCCCTCCCCTCTTTCTTTCTCTTCTCTCCCCCTCCCTTCTTTCTCTTTCTCTCTCCCTGTCTGAAAAGCCATTTAAACCCAGTGTTTGATAACTGGCAGACTTGTACCTGTACATCTAACACACACGTACATATATCCATATTCAAAATGTCTTTAGGTAAGGCATTTGACTCTCACAAACTGTAATGTCATTTACTTTAAGCACAGCTCGGGTTATTTTCTCCCAATTCCCACACAGAGAAATAACTGAAAATCCGAGGAGATAAAGTCATTTTTCCCAACTCTCATGGCCTGATTTTTGTACAGTTTGTATTACCTTCACTTTAAAATTATGATCTCTTACACTTATAGGGCTCTTCATGGCCAGTATCAAATGGTAATTTTTTTACTTCTTTAATTTTTGGTGTAGTGGTGGAATGCAAACCCCTGGGCTTTGTGTACACTAGGAGATGCTTTATCAATGAACTACGCCTTAGACCCTTTCCAACCATGTATCAACATAGAAAGGAAAGTACATGGGGCAGGGGACTGGGGGAGATTGACAATATACTGGCGTTTGGCCTTAAATTTTAATTTCCTCATCTAAAACGGAAGAATCTAGACAAGATGAATGTAGAAGTCACATCTAGATTGTCTTCTGTGAACAATTTTAGTCCACTTTTTCTACTTATAAGTCACGGCCCAATCAAGCACCTCCAAGGCTGGCACCATCCATGAAGTCAATAAAGAAAAGGCTAAAACTTACTTGATATCATTATATTCTACTTAGACACACAAGCATTCAGTTACTTGATATCATTATATTCTACTCAGACACACAAGCATTCAGTTACTTGATATCATTATATTCTACTCGGACACACAAGCATTCAGTTACTTGATATCATTATATTCTACTCGGACACACAAGCATTCAGCTGGTGATAAATTTGATCTCACTCCTCAGTTGGTTGCTCTACTTCCTTGGGGTTGCCTACAGATCTTGGAGTATACCGGATTTGGGGGGGTCAGAGAAGGGTCTTTCCTCTGTCCACACTGGCCATGGTCACAGAAGGGTCTGTCCTCTCTCCTCACTGGCCGTGGTCAGAGAAGAGCCTCTGGCCTCACTGTCCATGCTCATGTGTCTTTCTGAAGACAGGAAGAAACATCTAGACTGTGGTTCCCAAGATCATACTCAGAATTCACTGTCCAGATGTCTCTCTGGGATGCTGGGGTCCTTGACACCCATCAGGGAACTCTGCTCTCCACTCAGATCCCCACCCATCCCTAGGGTCCCGTGGTGCCCCTGTTAAATACCAAGCATTCATCTCTGTAGTCTTTACTTTAATATCATTCTCAATGAGCCAAAGCCATCAAAAACAAAACTTGAAGGAGGATGTCATATGTCCCTTCCTATTATTCTTCTCCTTATTACTTTAAGACAGGATTTCCCACTATTCTTAGAGCTATTCTGGAATCCAGTAAGCCCCGGTAATCCTTCTGGTTTGTCCCCCACAGCACTGGGGTTAAAGGAACACAGGGTCCACACTCAGTTTTTTACATAGGTGCTTAGGGTTTGAACTCAGGTCCTCACACTGTACAGCAAGGGCTCTTACCCACTGACCCATCTGTCCAACCCCCAGTACCTCCCATCCCTCTTATTACTGTACAGACAGCACTCGGGCTCAATGTCACCATCTCCTTTACCTTCTTCCATTGGCAAATGCTATAGCCATTTTTCATATAACATGGCAAAGGGAAGAATCACAAGTGACAACGATCTATAGAAATAAAGCAAAACGCACAGATGAACTGTAGGGTCTCTCAGAAAATAACTGGTAGAAATGCAACTTCAACAATGGGGAATGTGAACTCCCAATACTGATAATTGCCTGGCAGATGGGACAGATGTGACCATTCTAGTTGTCATGGTGATAACTGCTGAAAGATTATCACTAGAGCTGAGATCACCTCCGTTCCGGTGTGTGTACCTTGTCATTTGAGAGGCCTTTGTGTAGAATTCACACAAAGCAATCATTATCATGTTGATAATAATTACATAAAAACACCAGTGATAAGTACACAGGAAAGCACTGAGAGAGACATGGGAGACATGAGAGAGCTTTAATGGCATAGCACCAACAGGGAATTAAATGAATATAATTGTAAAAAAAAATACTAGTGCTTAAGAAATGTCATTCATGAGGCTCCAACATTTAACTGGCAGTCCCTCCATAGCTTTTTGTGCTAAAACTGGCATCTTGTCCCTGAATTTACTTGTATATCCTATTTTCTCAACTCCCTGCTCTTTTTCTCTCTTGTTCTAATAATTGTTAGCTGACTGACTCCTTTTGGTCAGAGAGGCTTCTGGGTAAATGACTGTTTTAACTGTTATAACTATTTTCTCTTTTAAAGCTCTCGATGAAAACCTCTCGAGCAATAATTCACATGCGAAATGTTGGTACCTCAGATCAGGGCCCAGAGACACATACAGTCACACACATGGTCTTAAATGTCCTACAATCAGGGCCCAGAGACACATACAGTCACACACATGGTTTTAAATGTCCCACAGCCACATTTGCACATTTGTAAAGGTGAACTTTTTTTAATTAAATGAATTTTAATATAAAATTTATTTAACAAAATACATATAAAATATCATTTCAACAGGTAATTGATATTCAAAAGGTGTTTATGGACTATTTTAAAGGTATTTCTCATACCAAGTATTTAAAATCTGATATGATGTACATTTTAATCTTCCACCACCTCCCAAACTGGAGTAGCCGACTTTGAAGACTCAGTAGTGGCTAGTGGCCCCACACTGACTCAGCCCATAGATAATAGCCTTTTTAAAGCAGAGAAAACACATTATTTGTAAAATACACTTTTGGGCCACAGGCCTTTAATCCCAGCACTAGGGAAGCAGAGGCAGATGGATCTCTGTGAGTTCAAAGCCAGCCTGGTTACAAAGTGAGTTCCAGGACAGCCAGGGCTATTTCACAGAGAAATCCTAACTCAAAACAAACAAACAAACAAAGTACACTTTTGGTTATTGTGACAAAATAGCTCTCATCTTTAGGGCTGGAATGCAGCTCACTGATGAAATGCTTGCCTACCCAAGTCAAGCCCTGAGTTCCACCCCCAGTACCACAAGAAAGTAAAAATAAAAGAAACCTGGGGATCATTTTTCTCCTGTGTCCACATTGTTTTTTACCTTTGCCCAAACTGATGAAAGATTGTCTGAAATGCTTTAGTTTTAAGCCTGTCTTAAAGGTAATAGCGGAGCCCTCTTCTAACTTAGCTCCTACTAAATGTTAAATGTCTGTAGAAGGAAGCCGGTAACAGAAGCAGAGGGATGCCTTTGCAACGTTAAATGGAACAAAGAGCAGTAACTTCTCAAGAAAACCATTCATAAGTCATGACTTCCCACAGAGTTTGCTTTATAGCTAAATGAACAGAAATGTGGTTACCATGATGAATTCTGAGCCCGAACACATCACACACACAAACGCACACGCACATGCACAGGTGTTGTTTGAAACAGGGTTTCTCTGAATAGCCCTGGCTGTCCTGGAACTCACGGTGTAAAATGAAGAAAATGAGCTGGGCACCAGCATGCATTCATTCGCCCCTCCCTGCTTTCTGACTGTCATGTGACCGGCTGCTTCAAGCTCTTGCCACCTTGACTACCCTGTCACGATGGGCTTTACCCTTGTGCTGTGAGCCATAGCTAACCCTTTGTCCTTACATTATTTTTCTCAGAGGACTACATCACAACAACAGGAAGAGATGTAAGAGAAGGAATCAGTGCTGTTTCCTTCTAATTCTTCCATTTGTGCAGGGCTGGATTCAATACCATGATGATGACTTATTATAAAGAAAGTCTGTCTCTCTCTATATCTTTCTGTCTGCCTCCCCTCCCATGTTCTTCCACAGCTACCTGCTACCCCACCAGAGGCCCTCCCTAAAGCAGATCCTGGCACCATGCTCTTGAATTTTCAGAACTGTGAACTAAATAAACTCTTTGTAAATTGTTCTGCCTCCGGTATTTTGTCATCACAACACCAAAACAAATCAAAGTAACTTACGTGGAAAGCAGAAGAGAATAAGGTAGTTAAGCCAGATGTATGGGCTGACATCCCAGCTTGGACTCTTACTAGCCACGTGGTGACAGTCACCTAAATTTTCTACCAGTCTCCTTGTCTGGAAACTTCAGACAGCAGTGGCTCCTAGTCAAAGTATTTTGATGAATAAATGAGCTACTACTTACAAATGTCCGAAACAGCCCTGGGCCCTAGGGAGCAATATATTATTATTAAGGTAATATTTCATTAAATATTCAGTGTAGAATGTCAAGAATTTGTCACTGTCTGCCAAAAAACCTTATCACTCTGAATTTTATTGTTAAACAAACATGAGATGTGATTTTTCATTAGCTCCCTATACAATCTCAAGAGTGGATTTCAATCTTACCCCACATCTTAAAGTGACAACCATTATTAAAATGATGGAGCTTCCCTTGGAGGAGCAGCAGGGACACCAGAGATCTCATTAAAACTTTTTTTTTTTTGATTGAGGATCTGTCTCTGAGCAAGGAGAACACTACATTAAAGAAAGAGTAAGTGGATTTCAGCAGGAAGTCAACTGCCAACAGAACCTTCAAATAAAGTTCATTAACGTGTGAAGACAGAACCTACGGAGGAGATGCATCAAGTCGGCTCCACTGTCATGAGAGGGCAGATGTAGGGAGAATAAAAAACAAAACATGGTTGGCTGTATAAAGATTTGTTATCTTGCTAAGAATAAAAAGGAATCATTTCAAACAGACTAACAGTCAAGGCTGGTGGTGGTGATTTTTTTTTTTACTTCCTTTAGTGTTTTGATACATATCAACTTCTTTCTCATAATTACAGAAGTGAACTGTCACCCTTAGGCACAAATTCCATTGATCTTGAGGCTAATGAAATCAAACAGGCTGCTACAAGCAGGTGGTCTTCAGAAATGCAAGCAGGGCCTGGCTATGCGATGAGGGCAGGAGGAGAGTGGGTTTTCCAGGATGGAAGCCAGGCATTGTCTCTCCCACCAGCCTACAGGAAAACTACCAATGGCCCTTCTTCCCAGTCATGTGGGCTCATCCTTTCTGCCTCCCACACAGACTCTCTTCCTACCTCTTGAGGTTCAGGTCAGGGAGGAAAAAGCCACTTGGAGGACATTTGTACTGAGTATATAGACTGTTGTCAGGTTTATGGTAGTTTGGGTCAGAACCTTGAAATTGTAGCATGTAGGGGTTCTAGTGAGACCCTGCATCCTTTCTCCTTTGGAAGATATTTTTTGTCTCCATTTGTAGAAGATCAAGAATAAGATGCAGGCTGGACAGCTGACTCAGAGCTCATGGAAAGACAGACACTGTGGAGGATAAAAAGTAAATTTCAGAATTACGGATAAATACATATAAAATAGCATATGATAAAGGTTATTTTTCTGTGAAAAATTAAAAAAATGAGTTGTCCCAAGTGATAGAAACATATTTAAAAGGAGTAAGTCTAGACCTTTACCAAAATTAGCTTTTAGAGGAATCATATGTTCCTATTGCTTAAAAATCTATATAAATAAAATTATATATAGAAAACAAAACAAAAATATAAGAAAATCAAGTGATTGAGAGTTTCGATATGGAAAAATGGAAAGCGGGAAGGGTAAAAGGCGACATAAAGAAAGACAAAGAGATCAGATGTTTTTATGGGGTTAGGTGGTGTTTGGGCAGGAAAGAGCTAAAAGAATAGAGGAGGGGAGGGTTTGCTCAGGAACTTTAATTTTTTAAAGACAGGTTCTCGGTTTGTAGTCTTGACTAGCCTAGAATTCACTATATAGACCAGGCTGGACTTGAACTCACAAAAATTGGCCTGTCTCTGCCTTTGATTAAAGGTGTGCAATACCATACCTGGCTTTTTTAAATTTTTACTTCTATAATGGATTGTAAACAGAGGCAAAGCTTTTCTTTGTGTCCTGCTTGCCCAGTCCCAAATAATCACACAAAAGTTTATATTAATTACAAAATGTTTGGCCTATAGTTCAGGCTTATTATTAAATAGCTCTTACAACTTAAATCAACCCATTTCTATTCATCTACATTTTCCCACATGGCTTCATGGCTTTACCTGTTCTCTAGCATCTTGCTTCCAAGCAGCTGCTTGCACCTCCCTGGACTCTGCCCTTCTCCTCTCTGTATTTTCAGTTTGCCTTTCCCACCTGTCCTTATTTTGCCTTGCTATAAGCCAAATCAGCTTCTTTATTAACCAATGAGAGGAATACATATTCACTGCATATAGGAGGATTATCCAATAGCAATGGATCACACTCCTGGTTACAAAGCACAATTCCGTGTAGTCATTAGTATTGAATTCAAGCAAGAATATCTTGAGTAATCATCTACAGGGCCACCAACAGCCTATGGGAAAAGTGCCAGAACTGAATAATATGAGGGGCCGAGGCCCAGCTACTGACATCCCTAGAGAAGCCAAGAGATCGTGGGGACTTGACAGCCAGCCCTAACCTGATTGCCTGCTCTATCCCAGTTCAATTAGTGACACTTACCCCAGAGAGCTCAGACCTGTGTAATAATTTACACATAACTCCCCTGTGATGGCAGAGGAAACTTAATATGGTACCAGGCATCCCTTAAGGGCCATTGATCTTTGCCCTGGAATGCCTGTGAGATCCAAGTGGCCTGCACGTGAGACGAGAATAGGATAATGTGTTCCTGCCTTTGTAAACTTGTTGACCACTGTGGGAGTGGGATGAAATGGTCTTTTTATTACTATCCACCAGGAAAGGAGACAGCTGAGAGAAGCAGAACAATTTTCTTGCCCAGCCATGGATTCCATAGATAACTGTAATGTCCGCCTTTGATGTTCACCTTCATAAGCCTTTCCCTTTGTCGCCTTGCTGTTGGGCTTTAAGGCTGTTGTCCTTCTGTTAGCAGTAAGAATAAATCTATTTACTCTAAGTTTGAACTGAGTCTAAGTCTTTGGTCTTTCCCAGTGGGTTGGAGTTCCACAAGATGGCACAGTAGGGGCAGAACCAGCATTCCCAAGGCAGACTGGCTGGGAGTGGAGCAGGGATGAGGGCCTGGGTTTGCCATGGAAGGTTTGTTAGGGTGTCAGAGCTGGACTCTAACTACATATTTCAAGATTTCTTATGTTGTGGTTTGAATGTGAAATGCCCCCATAAGTTCGTGTGTTTCAATATTTGGGGCCCAGCTACTATGGCTATTTGGGAAGATGATGAAAACCTGCAGAGGGACAGCCTCACTGAGGAAAGTGAGTAATAGGGGCTGGGTCTTTGAGGTTTAATAACCCAGCTCGACTTCCTGACTGCTCTGTTTCCTGGTCCAGAGAGCTGGTTAGATTTTTGTCAGCTTGACACAAATTAGGGTCATCTGAGAAGAGGGACCCTCATTTGAGAAAATGCCCTGTAGACCAGCCTGTTACAAGCCTGAGGAGGGGCATTTTCTTGACCAATGATTGATATGGGAAGCTCCAGCTTACTTTGAGTGATGCCACCTCCAGGCAGGTGGTCCTGGGAGGTTTGAGAAGGTATCTGACCTTGAAGAGCAAGCCAGCAAACAATATCCCTCCAAGGACTCTTCTCCAGTCCTTCTTACCTCCCATTTCCTGCTTGAGTTCCTTCTCTGACCCCCCTCAGCAATGAACTGTGACCTAGTAGTATAAGCCAAATAAGCCCTTTCTTCTCCCAGGTTGCTTTTGGTGATAGCCTTTCTCAGAGCAACAGAAACCTAACACATGCATCAAGATTTGAGGACCTCAGGATGCTAACTGCTTCTTCCACCACGATTCGCTGCCATAACAGACTGTCCCCGCAGCCTGTGAGCCAAAGCAAATCCTCCCACCTGTAGTGAAAGGGGAGTTGGGGGGTGCCACTCTGTAGTGAGGAGGCAAGCAGGCCTGCTTTTTGTCCTGCCCGGCTCCCACACAGCTAGCTTTACACCCAAAATAACAACACACAAATTGTATTCATTTAA
>LOEQ01003070.1:28476-48912 GCA_001685075.1 Bramus lutescens | reverse complement strand
GGCTGGCCTATCAAAAGGCCAAGGCAGTTTCTTTATTAACCAATGAAAGTAGTACATAGACAGATGACCCTCCCACATCACCCATCCTTGGTTTGTCAGAGCCTTTATCACAGTACATAAAGTAACGTATTTGCTGTTAGTTAACATCTCTACTGACGATATCAATTTCACAGGCGTGTGTGGCAGTTCAGTAAGGTGCCATAGGGAAGGAGCCTAGTGCCATGCTAGGTGGTATTATATTTAGTATAAATCACCTTGCTGTAAACTCCTGAGAGCAAAGGGAAAATACACATAAAAGTCTCATTTTTCAAGACAAGGTCATAGGAAACAGACCACAGGACTTGTTGAATTTTTGTCACTTTTCTGTGATCACAGATCCTTCTGAAATTTAATCTTCACTGGATTTAGGTGGTTATAGGTAATAAAGTTGCATTTACAAGGAAATAAAACCCAATAACCCTCGAAATACATATAGACAAAGGGAAATTTGTTTTTAGATTCATGTGGGCAACAGAAGAGATGTCTTAAATACAATGCATAAAATGGGAGAGCTTGAGTAATATCAGAGAACGGTAACAATTGTCATAAGATAGTGTAGCATGAATAACAAAAACCCAGAGACAAAGATTGGGGTTCAACCTGAAAATCAGAAAAGCAAGGCAGCGAGCCACTGGCCCTTTCCTCTACATCAGACCAAAATGGTGATCCTGCCTCCAGGAATCCTCAGAACGAGACTCAGCTAAGACCTGTCTCTTCCGGTCTTACATTCCTCTTTAGGGCTGAGATTAAAGACGTGCACCGCTATCGCCCAGTTTCTATGGCAAACTTTGGCTACTAGGATTAAAGGTGTGTGCCACCACTGCCTGGTCTGTATGGGCTGACCAGTGTGGTGTACTCGCTGATCTTCAGGCAAACTTTATTTATTAAGATACGAATGAAATATCACTACAAGACAGAAAGATCAAGTTGGAGTTTCACTGATCAGCTTGATTATCTTGATAAGCAGGGGAATTTACTAGGGAAGGAGCAAGTCCTGTGAATTTTAGTAACTGTAGGTGAAATTTAGTTACAGGTTCAAGTCATGTAGCTAAATGGGTTGGTGAAACACAGAATACTCATTATGTAGCCATTAATTAAGTGGCTCATTATTACAGTCACTTGTTAACTAAGCTTTTGAAGAACTGCAATTACAGCTTCTCATTTCATCTGGCAGACCAACTCAGGTCCCAGTGTGCGTGACACAGATGAGCGCCAGCCAGTGCGCGGCTTCACTGGCACTGCTTAGCTTCCAAACAGAGGGCCCTAGTTCCCAGATGTGCCTGGGGGCCTTTTCTTTCCTTTCCTTAGATGGCTATCTTTTGAGTGGAAAAGGGGAGACCCCGAACTGAGCAAAAATTGACTATGAGGAAAGGCAATTTGGCCCTAACCTCTCCCTATCACCCAAGGCTTTTTGAAGGGAAGGGACGTCGCTATTAAGAAAACTACTTCAATGTTATTCTGATTTTAGCTCCAGGAAATTGGTTTTTCTTGCTTATTTGTGTGTCTGTGAACTGTACACATAACAGAGCCATGCATTTCCCGTGAAAACAAAGCAGTTCTGTCAACCACAGAAAAGCCACCTTTCTACCCCTCCCTCCCCTGCCTGTGACTTCTCCATCTCCCATCTTTATTTTCAGGAAAGTCATTTAAAAGGAATCATATAGAATGTAACCTTGTGAGACTGCTTTTTTTTTTAAAGCTTTTTAATGAGATTATAATTAGATCATTTCCCCTTCCCTTTCTTCCTTCTGACCCTGCACATGCTCCTGTATTTCTCCCTCCCAAACCCATGGCCTCTCTTTCTTTGTTATTGCTATGCTTATCTTCTGTATGCATAAATACAGATATAAAGCCTGCTTGGTTTGTTTAGTGTTACTTGCATGTATATGACTTTGGGGCTGACTACTGGATATTGAATAATCAACTCTGGAGCTCATCCCTGAAGAAGACTATTTCTCCCACTCTCATGCTAGGCTTGGTTGAAAAGCTATATAGGAATCATATTAATTTTTATTTACCTAAGATTACATATAACACATATAAATGTATGTATGCACACAGACACAGTTTTAATAAAGTTATGTTACTTGGGCTACAATTCTTCCCCCCAAGAGCCATAGACTGTCTAACAAAACACCCAATACCAGGCGTGAGAAAACCCCTTTCAAGTTGATCGGGGAAACCCGAGAGACTCCTAAAACAATACAGGACATTGTTGCCCTGGGTTACCTTCTAGAGGTTTGAAGTTAAGTCCTATTGCTGAAGACACCACGCACTTAGAACAGGACTTAGGATCGAAGAAACTGGAAGATGCTATGCAAACTTCTGAGGGAGTGAAGCAACCAATCGTCCTATCTGCTATAATCCCTGGGAACCACAATAATGGCCGGCATGGCATGATAGCCCTAAGAGTGGAGTGTTGCCACAGCCAGCATCGTGGAACAAGAATGAAAACTCATGTGGTTAAAGGATCCCCTTCACTGAAGACAAAGAGGCTAATGAGAATTCAAGGACAGCCTGCATCAGATCTGAGAAACTTCTAATGACCTGGATTGAAGACCAGATGCAGAACCAGGACAACCAGCTGAAATAAACGGTTTGCTGGGAAAAGCTTCTGAAACTGCCCATCATGTTGAGCTTGCTTCTCAGCTCCAGGAGTTCAAATAATTCAAGACATGGTGGTCACACATACATGGAAGTGAAGCAATGCATGTGCTGTGTGAAGGCAGCGGGGGAGTTTATGAAAGCCCCAGATACCCTGCTTGTGGGGGAAGAAAACCCTCACTGCAGATGAACTCTTCCCAGTCTGGAACTGAAGCCCTGCAAGGCCTGCCGTACAGTACAAAGCCGAGCTAGCAGCAGATTTCAGGGCCTTTGTGACTGAAGTCTTTGCTTGTGAGGCAATGGGCAGGCTACAGATTGCGACTTTGATCTGGCACAGTGAGGACACTCAGTCTCTGTGCACATCAATTAGCACCTGTGGCCAGAAACATAAGACAGCCCAGCTCCTCCTTAAAATGCTGTGCAAACGAAACAAAAGGGCTTCTTGGAGAATGACATTCCTTTCCAGATTTTGTTTGCTGTGGGTAATGTCCCCACATATCCTTTTGTTGGGGATTTTAATCCCCATGCCAAAGTGGTGTTTCTTTCTTAAAAACCACTTCTTTGATCCAAGCAAAGGATCAAGAAATCATGGGAGCTTTTAAGGCCTACTAACTGCACTGCTGGGGCTGCTGTTACAACTGAGCAAGACACTGATACCATTCTAGAAGAGTTACAACATCTCTGACCACATTAAAAACCTTGCATGGGCTGGGTATGGTGTCACTAAGGAGTGTATAGGTGTCATCTGGAAGAGAACACTTATAAGCTCGCCTGACTAAAGATTTGCCATGGGTGAGGGGGCTGCAAAAACAAGCAAGCTGTGTCTACAATGGCAAACTTTACGCCAGGCACAGCTAGGATGCTGCGGAAGAGCTGAGCTATGACAAAAAGTTAAGGGAGGAAGGGCTGACTCTGTCTCATGGTGAGAAGGGGGACATCATCGCAGTGAGGGAGGCTTGGTGATTGGGAGCATGAGTCACTTGCTCATATCTTGGAAGACTGGGAAGCAGAGTTCAGGCTGGAACTGTAGTAGGCTGTTGGATCCTCGAAACATGCCCTCTAGAGAGCCACCTGCTCCACCGAGTCTTCCCTTCGACTTCCTAAAACTGTGCCTGCCACCACCTCAGGACCAAATGGTCAAACACATGAGCATGCAGGGGACATTAGAGCAAGTTCCTAGAGGTGGCCTCAGGTGACAAATGAAGAACTGTTAAGATCTGGAAGCTGGACGCTCAGCTATAGGGAGAACTGAAAGAAAAGAAAATGCAGAGTAGTGATTCTCAAACTGTGGGCTGTGACCCTTCCACAAGGGTGGCATGTCATACATTTATGTTATGATTTATAGCAGTAGCAAAATTATAGTAATGAAGAGGCAACAAAAATAATTTTAGGGTTGAGGAACTGGGTTAAAGGGTCGTAGCATTAGGAAGGTTCATGAGAACCACTGCCATACAGCAAGAAAAGAGGCCCCAAGCAAATTCACAGTGCAGACCTCAACCATCTGCTTAAAACTTAAGCATCGACCCCAGTTGTGGAGGATTTAATGCAAAGATGTGTTCATGGTACATTATCTACTAAAAAATAAATTCATGATGGAAAAAAAAAGCCAAGGAAATCCATGGAGTTCACGGCTAAAGAACGATTACAGTGGGAGAGGACAGTTCCATGTTAGTGCTCCGGCAGGCCTTCCTGCAGGACAAGATGCAGATGTGGAATGTTAGCGCTCTGGCAGCAAAAATGATGAACCTGACTTAGTATTGACAAACCAATGTTTGACTTAGTCTTTAACCCAAAAGTTTAAATGTTAGGGAAAGGTAATTTAGAATTAGACAGTTATATAATAAGAGCATGAACAATGTTTGTATAGATTTATGGTTTTGTGTTTTAAGGTGTTATTACAAAAGAGTCCAAAAGTTAAAAGGAAATAAAATTAAAATTTTGCTGAGTGTGGGAACACTCCCAGCACACAGGAAGTGGAGACACAAGGATTACAAATTCAAGGTAATCTGGGCTATGCACCAAGACCCTGTTCTGTAGCAGGCTTTCTTAGACTACCAGCCCCGAAACAATGACACAGAGGATTATTATCAATTATGAATGCTCAGCCTTGGCTATAGGCTTGTTTCTCGCTAGCTTTTTTTCTTTAACGTAAAGGAACCCATTTCTAGTCATCTATGTGCTGACCTGAAGCTCGATTACCTCATCTCTGTACTGTTCATCCGGCTTTCCTGCTTCCTCCACTTCTGGGTGGCTGGCCCTGAGCTGGCTGGGCCCCCGCTGGCCAACTCCTCTTTTCTCTCTGCCTGCCAGCCCCACCTATCCCTCCTCTGCCTAGCTATTGACCATCCAGCTTTTTATTAGACCCATCAGGTAGGTTCCTTAGCCAGGAAAAGCCAAACAGCAACACATCTTTACATAGTTAAACAAATTCAGCAAAAACAAAGGCAACGCGCCTTTACATAACTAAAGAAATCCAATATATCTTTACATAAACAATTATTCTGCAACAGAACCAAATGTAACACATCTTTACTTAGTTAAACAAATATTCGATTCCATGACACTGTTCCAAAGAAACAAACTAACAAGCAAGCAGCCCAGCCTAAGTGTGGACTGTCCTTTAGTCTATGGCAGTGCGCAGTAATATCGTAGACCGCCCCACTCTCTCATTGCTCACTCACTGGCTTTTCCAGAGGAACGCCTGTCCTGCAGGCTCCATGCACGCTAGCCGCTCATGCAAGCGCACCGCAGCATTTAAAAATCCTACTATACTCTGCCTTCTCTGTGTTTAGATGCACACGCGATTACCATTGTACTATGGCTGTGCAGATTTGTGGCTCAGGAGCATTAGGCTATGCCACAGAGAGAGCCTCAGCGTATAGGAGGCTCCCATGTGGGTTTATGCAAGTGCAGCCCAGGATGCCCCCACAAGCATGAGGTCGCCTAATGATGCACTTCTCAGAATGCATCTCAGTCAGCACATTAGGCATTACCAGAGCCGAGGGTTCCCTCAAGTTTGTTACACTAGTTTGTGGGTATGGTCTGCCACCTAATGTCCATACGTGATCCTTGCATGTCTGCATTCATGAAAACTTGAAAAATAATTCAAAATGTAAATAGGCTTTGTTTTTCCCTTTAACATAGGCTTTTTTTTTGGTTTGTTGTTTTATCCATATCCCTCCACCCCCACCACACACACAGCCCATCACTGTGTACCCACAGTTCTATACTGCCATGCCTCCCATGCCCCCCTGCAGTGTGCTTGTTTTCCTATCTAAAGGGTGAATTCTTTCACAAACCATCCAAATCCCTACAGTGGACTTTACATCTCTCTTTAAATACTCACGTTGAGCAAAACTGGAGCAGACTATGACATAGTAATCAATTTACCACTGTCTGTGTGTAATACTGTTCTAACTAGGGGAAAAGCTAAGACAAAAGTTGCAATTTTTGGCAATGAGGGATTGTTTTGAGGATTCTTCCTACTGTTTTTTGTTCAGATGCCCTTTTCTCTTGAATAGTGGTTTTCCCTCAATTTTGCCATGGTTCTTACTTAGGCTTCTGTTACTGGGACAGCTTGGAGAGGAAAAGGTTCATTTCACCTTACAGCTTACAGGAAGGGAGAGGCTCACACCAGAAAAACATCTTACATCTTACCATCCATGATGAAGGGAAGTCAGAGCAGGAACCTGGAAGCAGGAACTGAAGCAGAAGCCACACTTTTTGCTGACACGCTCTTGGTGACTGGTTAAGTCTGCTTTTTGATAGCTCCCAGGACCAATTGCCCAGGGACAGTGTGACTCACAACAGACCGCACCCTTCCACACTCATCATTAATTAAGAAAATGCTCCACAGGCTTGCCTGCAGGCCAATCTGATGGAAGGGAAGCGTTTATCCCGGGAGATTCCCAAGATTCCCGCTCAGCGAGATTCCCGCTTCTCAGGTGACAGCAGCTGTATCAAATTGACCAAAACAAAACAGAAAACTAACTAGGACACTGTGGCTTCAACTTGAATTTTTTAAAATACAGATTTTGATGAGTGAGTACACACATGCATGTACGGCATGATAGCTTGTCTGATATGAAACACAGGTTTGTGCTTCTGCTGTTTGCAGGTTCCAGAAGCATTTGGTAGGCTATTGCTACACTCCTGTAAAGCAGGAGGTGTCTTCAGAGCAGCTACTGTGTAGCGAATGCCGTTCTAAGTGCTTCCTGAGAATGATGCATGCACACCGGAAACGGACACTACCTCCAGCTTCGTGAGTATGATGCGTGCACACCGGAAACGGACACTACCTCCAGCTTCATGAGTATGATGCGTGCACATCGGAAACGGACACTACCTCCAGCTTCGTGAGTATGAGCACACACCGGAAACGGACACTACCTCTAGCTTCATGAGTATGATGCGTGCACATCGGAAACGGACACTACCTCTAGCCTTGTTTCTCAGATGGGGTCTGGGACACCCAGTTTTAATGGTACGACCAAATGCCACATTCTCGAAGGACTGTTTTATGAGAGAAATGGAACTCAAATTCACACAGTCTGGTTCTGAAGTTCAAAGTCTACCGCGCTGCTGTAGCCCAGTGAAGCTGTGTGCTCCCGGACCCCCTGGAGGGCTTGTTAGGACAGACTGCTGGCAGTCACAGACCCTGACTCAGCCGATTTACAGAAAGCCAGGCATCAGCCAGCCAGGGAGCGCCCAGCTGATGCTGATTCTGAGGCCTCGAAGAGCATTTGAGAAGGCAACTAACTGCACCGGAGAGAGGCTGGCTTCTCCGGGCTTCTCCCTCATTCTGAGACAGGGACCCACAGAAGGCAGGCTGACTACAGCCTCACTGCGTAGCTGAGGAAGACCTTTGTATGTAATCCTCTTGCCTCCCCTCCCCCAGTGCTGGTGTTAGAGGGCTGTACCACCACACCCGGCTCTTGTTACCCGAACTTTTGATGTAAACTATGAAATGTGAGGCCTGCTGGGTTTGAGGGGAAGTGTGCCACGTTCTGTTTCCTTACCCTTTGACTGTACAAACTCATGCCTAGACTCTGATCATAACTTCCAAAAGAAATGATACTGTGATGGCACTTTGATTGGGACTTTCTATTTGTCTCTTGATTGTGTACCCACCCCTTTGAATTTTACCTAAGCAACTAAGAAAGAAGAATATTCTGAAACAGGGCCATGCTTCATGCTAACTATGAGAAACTGGCAACCCACGTTTGATCCTGGAGCCCACATGATGGAAGATGAGAATCAACTCTTAGAAATTGTCCTCTGACTTCCACAGACATGCTGTGGTATGCACATCCATAATCCCGCATGCAATAATAATAAATAAAACAATTTGATATTTTACCATGCAGCTAAGCAACTCCACAATTAGTGTTTAATAACTACCCCCAGAAAATAAAACATATTGGTACTTGGAGATGACTCCGTTGTTAAAGGAATTGCCTTGTAAATGTTCAGATTCTGGAACCCATGTAAAGCTGGACATGGTGACAAGCATATTTGTAATGCCAGAGCTCCTTTGTGGAGATGGAGGAAGGGCAGGAGACTCTCCAGAAGCTTGTAGTCCACCTATCTTGGCCTATGCAGTTCCAAACAACAAGAGATCCTGGTCCAAACAAGATGGCAGATCAAGAGGGACATTTGAGGTATCAACTGCTCTCCTCATACACACTGTGGGGTGCACATACCCTGTACTCACTCACATACATACATGACTATGCTCACACACTTTATTTTTAACTGTGTGATGGTATATGTAATATATAGCACACATAAAATATATTGGATGACAGACTGCAAAGCTAAAATAATTGCAGGAATAATCTACTAAGATGAATGAGAAAAGGATCCAGAGTGAATTTTGCAAAGGGATTTGAAATGACCCATCTGCAAGGGGGTTCATCTCAACTTTGTGAGTCAAAGAAACAAACCAGAAGCAACCTAAAGGTCCTTCAGGAGGAAAGAGGTTAGATTTGGTTCATATGCAATATTTGGCCTTCATAAATAATGAACAAGTTATATACTCTTAACACTGAAGATGTGGTGATGAAAATGGGAGATACAGAGCCATGGGTGCTGTTTGACACTGTTTGTGTAAAAGCTACACAGACACATACGTATGCACATACACATGCATTTATCTACTATAAAAAATTAAGCAGTATCAGTTTACAAAGTGTATGTGTGCACGTGCCTACACACGCACAGTGTAGGTGTTTGAATGCCTCTGTGTGAAGGGTCAGAGGTTCTATCTCAATTTTGAGATAAGCTCTCCTACTGAACTGGAATCTCTCTGGCTACAGAGGTGCTCAGCACACCCCAAGGATCCTCCATCTCTGCCCTCACTGCCCAGCTCTGGGGTTAGAGGCATACACTGAATGCTGGGTTTTTTGATGTGGGTGATAGGGATCCAAACTAAGGTTCTTGCATAGCAAGCCTTTTACCAACTGAGCCATCATCCCAGTCCAAATACTATCAGGCTTTTCTTTTTTAAAAAAAGATTTATTATTTTTAACTATGCTTATGTGTTTATATGTACACATGGGTGCAGGAGCAAAAGAGACCAAAGGCATCAGAGGCCCCTGGAATTGGAGTTACAGGCAATTGCAAATTGGTGGAAACTGAGCTCAGGTTCTCTGCAAGAGCAGCACCCACTCTTAACCACTGAGCCATCCAGTATCATATTTTTCCTTTTTTTTTTTTTGAGACAAGGTTTCTCTCTAGTTTTGGTGCCTGTCCGAGGAACTTTCTCTGTAGACCAGGTTGGCCTAGAACTCACAGAGATCCACTTGTGTGCTGGGATTATCAGATTTTTAATTATGCAGGTTCCCACTCCCCGAGGATCTGAGTAGCTGAGTTTAATTTCACTGATACTTCAATTAAACAAATTATAATTATAAAAATAGTACTAGTGATAGAAACAGCATTTACTAAGCTCAAGCTATGTATTTTTAAGGTGTTTTACTTTGTGTTTTATTTATGCCTATGTATGTCATGTGTATGTAAGTGCCTGCAGATACTGGAAGAGGTGAAGTTGGGGTTACAGGTGGTTGTGAGCCTTTCAACATGGGTACTGGGAACTGAACTCGGGGCCTCTGGAAGAGCAGGGCATACTCTTAACCGCTGAGTTATATCCCAGCCCCCAGCTCAAGCTATGTTTAAGGTACTTTTTTATGGACATTATTAGATGTGCATAGAAATCCCCATAATCATTCCACCAATTATGTATTTCTTTATATTCATTTTAAATTGGTGGAATAAGCAAAGAGGGATTGGGAGAGGCAACTTTCCTTCTAAGCGAAGTGTGGACTGTGTTCTTTGCTCATCAAAGAAGGTTAGCAGCTAAAACCATTGCCATCAAAGGTCTGGTCTGATTCCACCCACATCCTGCCCAAGTGAACTCTCTGGTCATGCTGACTGAACACAACGCTTAAAATGTCTACCTTTGTCTGTTTCGAAGCTCTAACAGTACTGAGAGGCAGGCTCTTCAGAAACCTCAGCTCAGGCAACCTTGTCATTTAACTACAAAAGGAAAAGTACCTTTCCTCTTTGAATCTCATGCATTTTGGGGAAAACTACTTTCCTTTCCAAGTAATGTTAAAGAAATTCCCACTGGAAGGAAGCTGTGAGCAGGGATTCCTGATAGTGGCATGGAGGTGACACAGACGACAGGAACCGCAGAAACAGAGAAAAGATGTAAAATACAAACTTCCCAACTGCCAATTATAAAACACAGTATGAGTGACACTGTGTCTCCTACATGATTAAAAGAATTTACCCCAAGATGCTGAACTGACACCCCTCTTCTCTGAAGCAAGCCCAGAGCACCAGACACAAAAGCGCATGGAGATGTCAGTCCTTTGATTTTGGACTTCAAACTCTCTCCTAAAGAAAACTGGGCTTGAGAAAAACGCAACACTGATAATTTAGCCAAGCACAAGCCATGAAACAGTAGGCTAAGTCCTGAGAGACCAGTGGGACTTACTTCTTGGAAGGCTTTTCCCCAGCGACTCAGCTCTGATGTGGAAACTGGGGTGCTGTGCTGCCATGGCTTGAAGGCTACAAAACAGTTGACTGGTTTCCCCGTAAATAAAGTGCTTTATAAAGACACTGATAATACTGAACAGAAAGACACAAAGGAGGGCAGGAAGAAAAGAGGGCATGGAACGGGGTGGGAGTGAAGAGCTTCAAGGAAAGTTGAAAGGCAATCGTTCTATCCACCTACTTATCTACCTACCGACTTTATCTACTTATCTAGCTAGCTACCTACCTACTTACTTATCCATCCATCCAGCCAGCCAGCCAGCCATCTCTCATATATTTGGGTTTTCATTTTATCTTTTTCCATCACAGATATTGAGGTTTTTATCCTGGCTACTTAAGCCTTCTTGATGACAGAGGAGCAAGGAAAAGGTAGAAAAACATTCACCCACCATTAAAATCAGAGACTGAAATGTCAGCAAAAGTTTTTTTTTTTTAAATCCTTTCTACCAGGAAAGCCATTGTGGCACTATTGTTTGCTGGCCTAACAAAAATGAAACCAAGCTTTCACTGAAAAGTCTCTTATTCTCCAGCCAAATGCTGAATCGACAGCCCAGTTTCTGCAAGCACTTGCTTAACGGTCACAGACAGCTCCTGTTCTAGTGATATACTGGGTCACGTGGAAGAGACACAACAGAAAGCAGGATCAGGCAGAAGCTAAATTAGTGCTTTGAAGGTTTGCTGGGCTGGCATCAGATCAGGCATCTCCGCCAGGAACTGTTAGCTTTCTGCAAGGGTGTTTGGTAGTTATTTCATGTTCTGAAAAAAAATTAATGCTTTGTAAAAAATCTCGATCTTATTCAACGGAGAATACTGGCCATTCTCAGCAGGTCTTTCTGCGATTTCTACTTCTCTGGGAATATCATTTTTTCCTTTGTTTTTATGTGTATGGATGTTTTGTTTACATGTATGTAGGTGCACCCCATGTATGTAATGCCCACAGAGACTAGAACAGGGTGTATATTAGATTCACTGGGATTGGTGTTATAAGCCACCATGTGGGTGCTGGGAATTGCACCTGGGTCCTCTGGAAAAATAGCCAATGCTCTTAAGCCCTGAGCCATCTCTATAGCTCCATGATTTTTTTTTTGAGTGAAGGCTGGCCTTGAATCCATGCTGAACTGCTTGTCTCAGCCTCCTGAGAGCTAGAGTTAAGGGCAGGAGCTACTATACCAGAAAATTCACTAACTCTTAAATGGTACCAGCCTTACCTGAGAAGTACAATCAGAGTTTTGTTTTGTTTGTTTTTCGAGACAGAGTTTCTCAGTGTAGCCTTGGCTGTCCTGGGACTCACTCTGTAGACCAAGCTGGCTTCAAATTCACAGAGCTCCACCTGCCTCTGCCTCCCAAGTGCTGTGATTAAAGGCATGCTCCACCATCACCCAGCATACAATAAGGTTTTAATGCAAAATACAATAAGCAGCTTTGAATTCCTTGTGAAGGAGGCTTGTGAAGTTTTGGGGAGCCACATGGTTCATTTGGGCCCTTCAAGGGCAAGGCTGAAGGCTATCCCTCCATCAGAGATGCTGTAGACTCAAGTGAGATGACAGGGTTTGATGTAGGAGGGTCATCTGTCTATGTGTTACTTTCATTGGTTAATAAAGAAACTGCCTTGGCCCTTNTTTGTGTGTTGTTATTTCGGGTGTAAAGCTAGCCATGCGGGAGCTGGGCCAGACAAAAAGCAGGCCCGCTCCCTATCACTACAAGGGTTTCAGAAGGAAGTTGTGTCAAAGTAATAATCTGTGATGATTGTCACAGGATACTGTATCAGTTACTTTCCTGCCTGCAATACACCATGACCAAGGCAACCTAGAGAAGAAAGGGCTTACTTGCACATATGGTTGCTGCTGGATAAGAGTCCATCACCATTACTTCCCAGGCATGGAACAGCAGCAGAGAACTCAAATCTTGAACTACAACTAAGACGCAGAGAGGATGCACCGACTAGCTCTAGGCTTTGAAACCTCAAAGCCTGTCTCTGTTAAGTACCTCCTTCAGCAAGGCCACAGTTCCTTAACCCAACCAAATACCTGAAAAGCATCACCTGGGAACCATGTAGTTAAACATCTAAACCTATGGGGGACATTCTCATTCAAACCACCACAGACACTCAGCTGCGGAGTTGGGATTCCTTTGAGGATATTCAGGTCAACACTCCCTCCCATCTTGTTTGTGGCAACAGATTTGCCATCTTCCAGAAAATCTGTGATGAAGGACGCTCAGGTGCGTAGTGACAGAGGGCAGGCTGCAAGAGTGACTGCTTGCTGCTCCAGTGGAAGTTACACCAACCTGACGTGTGGCAACATAGTGCTGTCGGAACTAGTGGATCCTGAAGAACAGCACTGGATGGACTCCAAGCCTGCCCTTCAACTCTGCTAGGGGTTGAATCATTCTAAGTCAGGTTCCGTTGAGGTTAGGAACCGTCCTAGTCTGCTTTTTTGCTGATATGAAAAACTCCATGACCAAGGACAACTTGGGGAGGAAAGGGTTACTTTCCTCTTACTCTTTACAGTTTGCTGAGAGAAGAAGACAGGAACTCCAGGCAGGAATTGAAGCAGTGACCCTGAAGGAGCGCTGCTCATGGGCTTCTTCAGCTAGCTTTGTAGCCCAGACCTACCTGCTCAGGAGTGACACCACCCACAGTGGGCTGCATCTTCCCACATCAACCAGTAATCAACAAAATGCCTCACAAGCATGCCCCAGGCCAATTTCATGGAGGCAATTCATCTGCAGAGATTCCCTCTTCCAAGGTAAATTGGGTTTGTGCCAAGCTGACAAAAACTAACAGCACAGGAGTGATTTTAAAAAAATAGGCAGAAAGAAAAAAATTAAAGTTATAGAGAAAGGAAAGAAACAGAGATCAATTAAACATTTTGGAAGATAAAACCAGCAACCTCTGCCCACGTTTTGTGTAAGCCACTACCTCTATTAATAGCAAACACAGTAACATCACACAGCCATCTGCTCCCTTCTTAAAATATTGGAGGCTGGGCCCAGTGTGAAGCAAACTTGGCTCATCTTTTCCTCAAGACATGCTGAGCAGAGGGGAACAAAGGGGAGCTAAAAGCTAAGGGAAAAAAGAAAAGTGTGGACAGCTCCCATGGCCTGATTTATAAATCTGCTTGCTTGCCACTACACACCATGGATTCCAGCCTCCACGACCTGATCTGTTAATCTGCCTGCCACCATGCAGCCTTGGATTCCAGCCTCCATGACATGATCTGTTAATCTGCCTGCCACCACGCAACCTTGGATTCCAGCCCCCATGACCTGATCTGTTAATCTGCCCGCCACCACGCAGCCTTGGATTCCAGCCTCACAACAGCTGTCACTATACAAAATTAACTCTGACACTTAGATACAGCTGTTTAGCAAAAGAAGCGAGATAAAGGATGAAGATCCTTTTCTCGGTCTGCCAGTTTGGACCACACACAGCTCTGTCTCCTGAGATTTTCGATTATTTTGCAGTTTCACTTCTTCCCTGTCACTGATTTCAATTTCACGAGAAGCAGTGCACTTTCTTGTAACCCTAACTGAAGCTCCAGATGGGGCGGCACGGAGTTAAGTACAGATGTAGGAAGGCCGTGCTTTCAGTACTTGAAGATGCTTGTTAAATTCTGTAACTCTGGACGCTTGATGGCTTTGAAGAGTTGGATTAACTGGCAGTCATTTTTCTCTCCTGAGCCAGGGTTTCTCTGTATAACATCCCTAGCTGTCCTAGAACTCATTATGTAGTCCAGGTTGACCTCAAACTCGCAGAGATCCGCCTGCTTCTACCTCTCAAGTGCTGGGATTAAAGGCACGACCATTGTGCCCAGCTGCCATCATGCCCAACTAACTAGCACTCATTTTCAACAAGAAGATCAAATGCTGGAACTGGAGAGATGCCCAGAGATTAGGAGCACGGGCTGCCCTTCTAGAGGACCCAGCTTCCATTCCCAGCTCCAATAGTGGTTCACAGTTCCAGACTCAGGGGATCTAATGCCCTTGTTGGCCCTCCATGGGTGCAAGTCAAACATGGTACACAGACATACATGCAGGCAAAATACCCAGACCCATAAAATAAAGTGAAGTGATTTTTAAATGATTAAATGTTGTATTCTAAGACTAATGATGGTAAGAATGAAATCCAAGCTGAAGCTCTAGCACGCCATTCTGGGAAAATACACTATGAGCTGGGAGGTGCAGCAGTTTGGCTTTGGCTTTAAGCTCTCTAATGTAATCTTTTCACAATGATTTGCAGTGGTTACTCCTGACCAAGGGGAGAGGATGTCATAGAACAGCTTATGTTTACCTGAATACAGTGATGCAGAACATGGATGCTGAAATCCAAGAGTCCTGCCTGAGAGACCTCACTGTTCTCCAGTGACCTGATAAAGGGGAAAGCTGCATGCCATCTTGTTTAAGTGTTGGGTTCCTAATCTGAAAAAAATAGCAGTGTCTTTGTGTGTGTGTGCGCACGTGTGTGTGTGTGTGTGTGTTCCAAAAAATAACTCAGAAGGATAGAGAGGTGGTTCCGCTGTTAAGAGGACTTGCTGCCCTTGTAGAGGATTGGGTTTGGTTCCCTGGACCTACATGGGGTTTACAACCGTCTGGACCTCTAGTTCCAGGTGATCTGCTACTCTCTTTTGACATCCTCAGGCACCCAGAATACACATGCTGCACATACAAATAGGCAGGCAAAACACTCACACATGTAAAATAAAAATAAGTAAGTGTAAAAAAAAAGCTAAATTCAATCAGGAGCTGGAGAGAGAGCTTGGCCAGTAGTGTCTGCCAAGCAAGCATGAGGACCCAATTAAATCCCCATCACACACAGAAAACCTGGGCTTGGTGGCGTCCGTTTGTAACGCCATCACCAGGGAGACTCTCCTGTCAGGAAGCCTCGCTTAAAAATAGCAAGCTCTGGTCCAGTGAGAGACACTGCCTCAGAATCATCCAGGTGGATGCATGGGTCCTGGAGAGCACCGCCTGAGGCTGACCTCTGGCCTACACAAATATGAGCACACATGTATATGCCACTAGTAACAATGAGAGGGGACAGAGACAGCATGTGAAGAAGCTAAGAAATTAGCACAGTACAAAGTAACTATTTAGTGATTGACAGGCTGATCCAAAAGCTGAACTATTTTTTCCTGGGCCACCTGAGGCAGTACAGAAAACTAACAAGTTAATTACTTATTGGGAAGGTGTTCAACAATGAATGACCTTATTTCACTTGTCTCCTAGCTAAAGCATCAGAGAGCAGTTCAGTTAGGTGCTGGCTCTGCTAGTTAGCAGTGCTGGCTGTACTAGCGCTGGTTGTGCTAGTCACCTGTGACATTTTTGCAAAACCTGAATGTAGGCAGAGTTTCTTTGTGTCTAGGCAGCTGCTCCCAAATAATCATTCAGAAACTTATTATTAATTATAAATGCTCAGCCAATACCGCAGGCTTATTACTAGCTAACTCTTACAACTTAAATTAACCCATTTCTGTTCATCTATGTGCTGCCCTGAGCCTCGTGGCTTTTACCTGTCCTGCATGTCCTGCTTCCTTTCCATCTGGCTGGGGACTCCTCAGACTCGCTTAACTCTGCCCCTCTTCTTCCCAGCATTCTCCCTGTCCTGAAAATCCTACCTAGCCATTGCCTAGTCAGCTCTTTATTAACCAACAAGAGTAGTACATATTTACAGTGTACAAAAGGATTATTCCATAGCACCTGAGCCCAGCTGTGTTTTGTAGCTTGGTTACTGTCTTAGTTCCCTTCCTGTTGCTATGATGAAGCCTCCTGATGAGAGCACTGTAAGGAAAGAAGCGGGGTTTATTTCTGACACAGGTCAAGGTGTAGTCCATCATGGAGGGGGAGTCAAGGCAACTGGTCACATTGCGTCCACGAGCAGAGAGCAAACAGACACTGATGAATGAGGCTCACTTCTTCCTTTTCATACAAATAGGGCCCCAACCCAGGAAATGGTGCCAACCACAGAGGGCAAGTCTTCCATATCAAGTAAGCTAACGAAAATAATCCCTCACTGGCATGACCCTTTAAAAATATAGCAGAGGCTATATAATTATTTCTGTATTTAGAGTTGAGTCTACTGTCTCTGTGTATATAGATAATTCATTGCAATGTTTCTGAATGAAGGTTTTCTTCTAAGGCTTTAAGGAGTACAGGGTAAGTATCCTTTATCTGAAATGATTTTGTCAGAAGTCTTTCAGATTTCACATTCATAAAAGGGGGCTGGAATGTGTGTTATTTTAGCAGGTGAACATCCATAACTAAAAACTTCGAAATATAAAATGCACCCAAACCTGAAACTTCTTAGGTGCTGACATCAATGTCAAATTTTGAATTTCAGATTTTCTGATTAGAGATGTCCAACTGTATCCATGAGTAATATTTGACTTAATACATATTGTATTGGTTACTTTCTGTTGCTGTGATAGAACACCACGACCAAGACAATTTTTAGAACCAAGAGGAGTTTTGGGCTTACGATTCTTAAGGGATCAAAGGCCGTCATGATGGGGGAGTATGGCAACAAGAAGCAGATTCTGAGAGCTCACATCCTTTACCATAAGCAAGGAGCTGAGAGCAAACTAGAAACAGGCGAGGCTTTTGATTCCCAAAGGGTGCTTCCGGAGACACAGTTCCTCTGGCAAGGTGGCCATTCCTAAACCTTTCCAAACTCTGCCAACAACTCTGAACCAAATGTTCAAATGCCCAAGATCACAGGGCTCCTTTTCGTCCTATCACACGAATAATAAAAAATTATTCATGTGCTATTTTGCATTTTTCAAATTAATGTTACTTCATGTTCAGTTGCCACATTAGGAAGGTGGTTGTTGCATTTAAAAGTGGTTTATCTGGGTTTGGTGAGGAATGCCTGTAATCACAGCATTCCAGGAGCTAGAGAGATGGCTTAGCAGTTTAAAGTACTTGTTGATCTTGCAAAGGAGCTGGATTCGATTCCTAGCACCCACATGGTGGCTCACAACCATTCATAACTTTAGTTCCAAGGCACTCTCTGGCCTCAGCATGCACTAGGCATGCAAGTGGTGCAGATACAAATGTAGGCGAAATTCACATACACTAAAAGAAATAAATCTAATAAAAATTTAATAAACTAAGCCCACAGAACAATGGAAAAGGAGAATCGAAAGTTAAAGGCTACAAAACAAAGTAAGTGCTGGGAAAAAAAGACACTGCTGCACGGAACAGAGTTCTCAGCGATTATTTTGGGTCTGGACATTGATATAATTAGGAAGGGCATTTTAACAGCAGCAGGGAATTCAATAAACAGGGCTTGCCAGGTGGATCTTTTAAGATCTTGAACCTCTCCTGTGTTGAATGTCAACTTAGAACACAGATAAAATTACTACTGTCTAGAAAGTGGTGAGGTGTATATTTTAAAAGCTTTGAAATATTATATCACACAATTTGGACTGAAAATCTGATAGGTGTGCACTATGAAAAAGTATTTTCAATCTTGGACTTTGAAGAAAGAAAAGATAAATACAGAAAGAAAAGTTTGAAGGCCTACCTTGAATTTGACGCCCCCTTCAAAAAGTTTAGGGGGTGAGAACAAAGTAATTTAACAGAAGTCTAAGGAAAGATGAGCCAAGTCCTCCTCCTTGCCCCGATTCTTGTCTCTAGTTCAAGCATCTTGAAAATAGTGACAGATTTATGTAAACTCAACTCAGAGAAATTAGGAAGTTGTACAAGGGCTGCATCTGTGAGAGACAGGTGAAAAGGAAGGTAAAGGTGGGGTAAGACGGCACGGTCAGGTGCACTGGCAGAGACTAAAAGGCTCTGACACAGATGAAGAAAAGGGGAAAAAAGCAAAAGCAAAACCATCCAAACAAACCCCCAAATTGCTCCTGCAAGAGAAGGCTTGTTGGAACAATCCGCCGCTTCTCAGCTTCCAGCTCTCTTCAGAGGCAGGGAATTTTCCACTACAGGGGAGCGAGACAGTTCATGTTACCTAAGCTCATTCCCACTCTGAGAATCCATTTAATTGGTTCCAAATATTGAACAGAGAAGTAGTGTCCGGGTTCAGTCGTTTGATGGCCTCGGCGGTACATTCTCTGTGGCCAAATCTTGGCTCAACCTTTAGGATGAAGTTCACCTTGAACTAGCCACTTTGACTCCCTCGGTCCGCTCCCTCTACCAAATAGAAATAGTACAACTCGTTCTGGCACTACTCTAGGGTTCCATAATGTATAAAAGGCCACATAAGCACATGCTTCCCCCCCCCCCATGATGGATAAGCAAAGAGGCCCCTTAACACTCGTCTTCTTGTTTCTTTTTTCTTGTCCCTTCCCACTCGATTTCAGGCCCTGTCTTTACAAACTAGCTGTTCCTGTTTGCTCCTATGCATCTTATCTTACTGCCACAGTGCAGGAAAGCCTATCTAAGGAAAACTGCAACAGTCTCCAGTAACAGAATGGGTCCATTAGTCAAGGAGCAAAGTCTGTAAAAGCGATTTTACATGTTTTTAACTCATAACCACCACCTATAAAATGAGCCAAGCACAGACTAGGTCCCCGAGAAATTCCAGTTCCAGCATTGCTACACAAGAATGTTGAGCGCACCACAAGCCTTTAAACCTAGATCTGTGCGTCCATGCAAGTTGTCTTTTAAGTTTATTTTCACTGAATTACTTTTTAAAGGGCAGTCTGCACATCTCAGGTCTGAGATAAATGAAGCAGACTTTCCTTGCTCATAGATTCAACACAACTGCCATCTGAACCCTTGGCTCATTCTGATATTCTGATACACTCTCCATTTTCGGAGTTCCCCTCTTTTTCTAGTTTCAGAGAGCTGCTACCCAGAGAGCAGAAGTTCTTTGTTTGTTTGTTTGTTTTTCGAGACAGGGCTCCTCTGCGTATCTTTGGTTGTCCTGGAACTTTTTCTGTAGCCCAGGCTGGCCTCGAACTCATAGAGACTCATGAGCCTGTCTGCCTAGCGCTGGGATTAAAGGCATGCCCGGCTGGATAGCAGAAATTCTGGAGTCAACTTCCTTGAGCTCAAACGCTAAGTCTGCTACCGTGGGACTAGACCTCAATGTACTGAACATGAGGGATAATCCCCATCTCAAAGAGCTCTGGCTATGGGATCAGAGGACAAGGACGGCAGCAGAGTTACCAGTCCGGTATCCCACCTGGCAAAGGCCTTTGACTTCTGAGCCTTCTCCATCACCTCACAGACCACCCGAACTTAACCCCCTGCTCAGCTATGGATCTGTGAGTGCCAACAGCAAGTAAAACCTTTAGGCTCCCGATGCAGCTAAACCAGAGCTGTGCACTGAGGCTTCCAACGGCTTCATTGATGCGCCAGGACAATGAAGTCTAAAACCGGACAGCAGGGACGCCACCATTCAGTGATACAGAAGTCGGCGCCTGCAGGACATAGGCCGAGGGGCGTGGCTTCGCCTGCCCACGCCCGCTTCAGGGGGCGTGGCCTCCAGGGACACGCCAATGGGCGTGGCTCCTCGCTACCCGCGGGGCCTAGAGATCTTTGGGCCCAGCCTTACTCTCTACGCACGCGTAGTTCCCGAGAGGCGGAACGGTGGGCGGAGCGCACGCGGCGTTTCCCGGAAGACGGCGAATGGGTCGCAGAAGGTGGGGCAATGTCTGCCCGGGAGCGGGGCGCAAGGCGGAAGCGCTGAGGTCAGCTGACTGGGTCTCGTGACGGCCGGGGCGGAGGCCACGCAGGCGCGTTGGTGTTCAGCGCTCGCAAGCCTGGGCGAAGATG
>LOEQ01003070.1:0-18860 GCA_001685075.1 Bramus lutescens | reverse complement strand
CCCCTCCCCTCTCCTCCCTTTCCTCCTTCTTTTCTGTGTGTCAGATCAAAGCCATGTATCTCTTCAAGACCACTAAAATTTTATTCATAAATGATTGTAAATGAGTACCAACATTACTTTACTACCAGTAATATATGAAAATGCAAGACTGTTATTCAAAAGCACAAAGCACAAAATTCATTGAAGAGTGACTCCTGCCAAACACTGTGATAGTTGACCGTATGCGCTGTCCCCGAGGCCAGCCCCAACCCTTTTTATTTTGTATTGTTTTGAGGCAGTCTTGATATTCATCTTTTTACTTATTCAAATGCATTCTCCTGCCTCAGCCTCCCAAGTTTCAGGATTATAAACATATACTACCATGTCTGCCAAAGCCTGAATTTTAATTTGACATTTTAACCTTTATTACATTTCTATCAAAAGAATAACCTGAGATGTTGCAAAGAAGTTACAGTAGTGATCTACCACACTATAGAGTGGAAACCTTTGAAGCTGACCTGCCAGCTAGTGGAGCACAGTTTAGTTAAAGGGTGGCATGCAAATATGCTTTTCCCTCATCACAAGCAAGTGTAAATCTTGGGATTTGAATTGGAACATTCTTGCAGGAATGAATTTAGCTGATAGTTTTTGTCTTTTTTTTTTNNNTTGGTTTTGATTTTTCAAGATGGTGTTTCCCTAGGTAGCCCTGGCTGTCCTGGAACTCATTCTGTAGACCAGGCTGAATCTCAAAGAGATTCTCCTGCCTCTGCCTCCTGAGTGCTGAGATTAAAAACATGAGCTGCCAATGCCCACTACCACAGCCCGGCCTTCGTTGATTGTTTTAGCAAGTGGCCCACCTAGTGGGCGAAGGCTGGCAGGACAGGATCCCATTCCACCATTTATCATCTTTTTAAGCTGTGCCTGTGAAAAGAGACTCTTACCGACATTACCTGCTTGATGCTTCGGCTTCTCTGTACCCGGAGTTCTGCAGTTTTCTTCATGAATAATAAAGAATAATGGCTACTTAAGTGTTTTTGTCCATTAACAATTATATTTAAACTCCTTAGAGCTTATTAAAATATAGAAGAGATAGTGACTGGACATTAAGTCTATTCATGAATTTTCTTTTTTTTTCTCTATAAAGTTCACAAGTGATTAAGTAAAAATTGTGAGTGCTGATGAAGTCAACAGAACCCGGTTCTTTAGAAGTTAGAAATTCTAGGCGATACACAGTGAGTCCTTAATCTATTGGGAATAGGTTCCCAGATACCCAGTGAATTGTAAACCAGCTGGTAGTGCTGAACTCTGTTTGCTGTGTTTTCCCTACATTGAATTGTAGAAGGTTGGTATTAATAGAAGATGTAGTGCGAATTCTAGTTGGTCTTAATAATAAAAACCTGGAATCGGATATTGGGGTAAATGCTGAAGATCAGAGAGACAAGGGAGCAAGCCAGAGCCACCCCTTACCTCGCCAGCTTCTCAGCCAGAAAGGGGCCAAGCTCCTTTTCCACCCGACCTTATCACTTCCTCTCTGGGCCCAGCCATATCATTTCATATTTCCTTCTCCCAGGTGCTGCGATTAAAGGCATGGTCACCACTGCCTGGCCTCTGTGGTTAACTAGTGGCTAGCTCCACACTCTGATCTCCAGACAAGCTTTATTTGTTATAGCACAAACAAAATATCACCACCAAAAGATATAGGGGGATCATGTGATATCATCCCCCCATGCCCTACCGCATACCAGGTGCCAGTAGATACTTGGAAATAAAAGGGGAATAGAAATGCACGGGAGAGTGTGGGCAGTGGTGGCACTTGCCTTTATTCCCAGCACTTGGGAGGGGTCACAGAGACCCAGCTGGAGGATCTCTGTGAGTTTGAGGCCATCCTGGTCTACAGAGAGAGTTCCAGGATAGCCAGAGCTGTTAATACAAAGAAAACCCTGTCTTGAAAAACAAACAATGAACAAAAGAATTTGTGTATCTGGAGTGGTATATTTAAAGAATGATAGTTGCTAGTTTATACTCCTGAGCCTTTGTTCTGAGTTAATAACTAAGTTGTCTCCTTTAGTCCATACCACTCTTTGGATAGGTATTCATCCCTATTTTATAGGTGACTGTAACTCAGAGAAACTAAATTTGTTCAAGGTCATACAGCCAGTGCGTGGTACCTATGTCTGCCTGGCAGTAAGTAGTACTTTAAATTTACCACCCTTACCTTGGTGGTAGATGTATGCTGATGTAGTCCATGGACCAGCAGCTCTGGGATCTGTGCCCCAGCTGCCAAGGAAAATCACCTGACCACTGCTCCAAGCATCCCCGACTTGGCTGCCACTCCTTTTCTGTGGTTTGTTTGAAGTTTTTCCATTTCTTCCCTGGATGGTACACTGTCAACACACCCTCTTCGCCTCTCTTCTCTTCCTAAAGCTTAGCTCGGAACTAGCCCAAGCTAGCCTCATTTATGGTGATACTCCTGCCTCAACTTCCTAAGTGCTGGTATTATACTCATTCGCCACCATATCTAGCTGTATTTCTTGTGTTTTTCTGCTTTGTGTGAATTGGTGCTGCATTTTGTGAGTTTGTTTAGAAGTATGATAGTAGTCTGAAAGAGTTAATCCAGTTTTCAGGCCACGTGTTACTCATTGGATAAAGTGTCTTAAAAAATTACCAGAGATTTTCCTGAGAGTATAAATAAACTTGAAAATTTAGGGTTAATGTCACCCTACCTCAGACCTCATTTAGCCTGGCTATTTATTTATTTATTTATTTATTCATTCATTCATTTATTTATTTATTTAGCCTGGCTATTTATTTATTTATTCATTCATTCATTCATTCATTCATTCATTCATTCATTCATTCATTCATTCATTCATTCATTCATTTATTTATTTGGGTTTTGCAAGACAGAGTTTCTCTGTAGCTTTGGAGCCTGTCCTGGAACTCTCTCTGTAGACCATAGTCTAAATATTTTTAAAACACTCAGAGTTAGTTAAAATACCCTTTTTGTGAAATCTCCTCAAACAGTACCTGAAGTCATGCATGGATAGATTGTTGTTACATGTTTGAATATAGGAAAACGTGTATCAAGTGTCTAGAGTGAAGAGTTTAAGCAGGTTGTACCAGAGCCTGATCCAACCATTTAATTAGCTATGTAACCTTGGCATATAATTGAATTTCTCTAACTCAGTTTTCTTGTCAACAAAATGGGAACCATCAGGGCAAGAGAATTTGATAAATGTGTGGTAGATGCCTAGCCCAGTCACTAGCAACCAAGTACTTGGTAAGAGTTGCTGTGTAATCAATTTTAGGACATGCCATACAGTTAGAATAGGATCACAGTCTTCCAGCCTTCAAGTATCCTTCAATGGAAGTATTATGGTTTTTGTTTTGAGACTGTGCAGATACTAATAACAGCTCTGAATTACCTCATTTGTAAGATTACTTGACTACTTGGAGCCCTGTCTCCTGCCCCTCCACTCCTCATTACGAAGACATATTCAGTGTGGACCAAGAATTCAAATCCCATTCTTCAATGTCAGCCATTCACCTTTCCATTTTTTTCTTTTATCGTTCCAGCCTTTTATATATATATATATGAGGGGAAACTATCTATACCATATGTGTAGTTCAGGTATTTTGTTGGTTTTCTTTAAAGTCTTTGGTAATATCTCAGTTTCTTTTCAGCATAATTACTACAAATGATTCTGAAGGACGGGATGTTGATGGGTTTAATAAATTTTGGTTGGCTCTTCAAGTTACATCAAATGCAAATTGCAGAAATAAGCAAAGTGTCATACCCATTCAAACAAAAGTCACAGCAACTTAAGTAAAGGGTCACACCCACTCATAGTATCACACCAACTCAAGCAAAGGGTCACATGAGCTGTCCAGACTGCATTTTCTTGATGCTCACCAGTAAGAAAATGCAAGTTAACTGTAAAATAAATTTCTTCTTTCTGATAATTAATAAAAACTCAAAAGTTGGTGGTGTTCTTCTGCTCCTTAGAGCATGAATTTATGGTACTTTTCGCAAAGATTTGACAGATTCTTGTTTGGACTGCCCCTCTTGGAGCATCAGGCTTTAAGTGGTCATTAGACCTGCCCACGGGATTGCCACATTACATTCACTCATGCAGATGTTTGTCCAGTGCAGCTGTTTTATGTCAGTCTCTCTTGTGGACTCCAGAGACACATTTGTGAGCTACTAGGACTAGATAGATAACAAACTGAGCTTTAGACCATGAAGAATGCTGTGAGGAAAACAAGGACTTAAAAGAATAGAAGTGCCAGACAGAGGAGGGTGCTAACAGTCTAAAACAGCGTGGGTAGGTAGGTCTCACTGTAAACGGGATGCTGCGCATAGATTTGAAGGAGAGGACAGTGCAAGCTACAGATCATCTGGGGGAAGAGCATTCTGTGTAGAGGGTAAAAACTCAGTAGGTGGTGGTTTAACGAGGACGAAGAATGAAGGCTCTCCTTGCCCTTCTAGTGTATACTTACGGAAACAAAAACATTTCCACAACAGCTCGTGCACATATACCATAGCAGTGTTATGTATAATAACCAGAAGGAAGAAACAACACAACTGTCCCTCAGTAGATGAATGAACAAAATACATCTGCACACAGTAGAACATCATTTGCCAAGATCCTTTATATAGGCAGAAACAATAGCAGAAAGTCTGTTTCTCACTGCCAGGTGCTGGGGGAGGAGATCCAAGGTGTAACTGTCAGTGAGGATCTGTTTTGGTTTTTGTTTGTTTGAGACAAGGTCTTACCATATCCAGGCTGGCCTGGAACTCACTGTGTAGACCAGGCTGGCCTCAAACTCAGGAGATCTGTCTTGCTTCCTGAGTGCTGGGATTAAAGGTATGTACCACCACGCCCAGTGACAGCTGGTGTCTTGGGGTGATGAAAAGATTTTTGAGTTGGTGATGGCTGTGGAAGGTTTATGCATAGACCAAACAGAATCATGTACTTAAGATGGTGAATTTATGGCCTGTGAATTAATTTCAAAAGGAAATTGAAGTATATAAAGATGTAAAGCAAGTTTAAGCAAGCTGTAATTCCTATTGTTCCATTTGAATTACTTATACTTTGGTGAAGTATCTTACAGTAAGTTTTAGCATGCATTTCTAGTAAGGGCAGGGAGAAGAGGCCACTTCACAGCTGAGAAACCAGGTCCCACATTTTTCCTTAGCTTTTGTGTAAGTAAGTTGTGCTGTATCTTCAGAAGATCACCAACTTTTCATTAATAGTCACCCAAATCCTGTCTTTCAAAGTTACTTGAATTTAAGTGTTTTGTTTTTACTTCCATAAAATAAGTTATTTCTGGATTTTGTGTATTGCTAGGTTACAGTCAGTAGATACTGCACAGCTTTATTCTCACTGCGGTGCATCACAAACTCAGCAACCCTTATCTGCTTTTGCTCTGTCCAGCTGAGGATTCTACTAATCAGACTGCCATAAAAGTCTGTGAATGCTCATCTTCAATCTCTTTATTGCCTTGATATAGTCTGGTAATAAAGTTTACAGATAGTTGTTCTTTGCATAGTGCTGTTCTAGCATGGTCAGGAAGTGGAATACTGTCTAGTCTTAAATATTTTCTCAATGAATATTTAATTTTATGGGGAAAGATTATTCTGTAGAGGTGCATGGTGATCTTCAGGTGGGTTGTTTGTTTTGAGACAGGGCCTCACTGTGTAGCTCTGGCTATCCTGAAACTCAAAGAGATCTGCCTGCCTCTGCTTCCTGAGTGCTGAGATCAAAGGTGTTCGCCATTATACTCAGCCCAGTTTCTCCCCTTCCCTCCCCTCCCCTCNCCTCCCCCCTTTCCTCTTTCTTTTTTGTAAATATAAAAAGAGAGGATGCAGTGTATATTGGTATATTTTAGGAGGAAAGATACCTTATGAGCATTTTGTATTTCTTATTGTGACATGTACTACTTTCCTAATTTAGAGAGTTCTTATTTGTAAATTCTTACTTAGTTAATACTACTCCCTAAAGTACCGAGGGACAGCAGTGTGGCCAGCCCTTAGCTGTGCAACAGAAACTTTCTGTAATTGACTTGACTCTTGATAATCAATTTTAGGTGCTCACAGTGTGCCAAGGCACTGTTTAAAAGTATTAGAGGTAAAGATTAATTTTCTCATCTGAAAACTTTTACTAGATTTCCTTGTATTCAGGATGTTGGTTGAGGACAGCTCTTGTCTTTGAGCAACGCAGACCAGTGGTTCCAGGGAAAAAGTAGTGGTTGAGGATGCATTGATCGGTCTCGTGTCCTTAAATACTTTGTGACAATGCAGAGCTAGGGAACAGAGAGATACTGTCCCGTACTGTGAGAGATTCAGGAAAAATTAACATTGTATAACACTGTATTAAGGGAATCCATACCTTTGTCTTCCAGGTTTCAGCACAAAATGAACATAATTAGGGAAAATAAGGATCTGGCATGTTTCTACACAACCAAGCACTCATGGAGGGGAAAGTAAGTATCCTTTGCTTTACACTTCTGAACTTGCAGAAAGTATCTTTTAAACGCAGTGTCAGTATCTTTAATCATGAGGCACAACCCAGCAGTACTGTTGAACTTTCTTTTCTGGGGAGCTATGTGCGCACTTTAAACACATAGGTCACATGGGAATGAATTGTGTCCCTATTTCTTTTGATCTTTCTAGATTTTTTTTAAAAATTGAAAAATAATAAGAGAAAGGGTTGCTATCATGTCCAGTTTATGCTACAGTGTTGCCAACTTTATTACTCAGAGTCTAGCTTATTCAACCATTTGCCTCTATTGAGATTTGGAGCTGTTTTAATTATTTAAGAATGAATTTTTTAGTTGCATTTTTTCTTGAGTGGAAATGATGGCATTTCATGTTTGTATTTGTTTTATTCAGACCAAGATGTCTTTGTGTTCCCTTCCTATAGGATAGATAGTAATTTCTTCCCAATAGGTTATTGTAAAGATTAAATGAAGTGATGTAGAGTGAATGAAGGCTTTGAAATTTTGCCTGAAGTACATTGAGTATTCAGTGCATGAAACTGGACTGTTAAAGAAGAGGTCATTCTGAGAAGCATTGAACAGTGAGACTGTGTCTAACCTTGACGGACAGGTGACCACAGTCTTCTAAGTTGGGTCATGAGTAACACAACACACGTGCATGGTTTTGTTCATATTCCTCACTTACCATTTTTTTGGTTGATGGTATGGTGGCCTCTTAGGGTAGTTCTGACTTACCTTAGCAAACTGACTAATTTTGAAAGATTTGATTGCTTAGACTTGTTTTTGTTAGTATCTTGCTTTGTGAGCTTATGTCAGTGAGCATGATTATTACCCTGTAGAATACTTGCCTGTGTTTCGAGCAAAGTTAGAGAAAGTTGCTGCGCACAAGGTAGTGTTAACCTCTTGTTCTTTGATTGGACTTGATTATTTATCTGCTTTTTTGAGTAGTAGTAGATTGCTCTGATCATCATTACGTAGCTCCTGTTTTTAGTTTGTTTACTATACACTGACACTTCAGTTCTGTGGAGGAGGTTCACTGTGATGCTTGCTGCTTTGTGAGCTTGTCGGCAATGTGAGCCTCTAGAATTTTCAATGCTTTTAGAAAATGATGACTAATGCTTAAGAGCCCATTTATTTTGTAACAGTAAAGCCATTTCTGTTTTCTTTGCCCAGTTCCCTTCCCTCTATTCACACATGGAAACATGATGTTTTTCTAACAGCACTAACATTTTATAATAACACCAACCCTTACAAAGAAAATATATAATTCATTGAATTTTCTAGTATATCTAAAATTATAATGCGTTACCACTATCGTTAGAGCACACTTAAAAAAAATATTTTCTTTAGAAACCACTGTCTGCCAGGCACTTACTTACTGAGTGATGTTGGGTTTGTCTGTTTGGAGCATCTCATAGAAACCAAACTGGTTAAAATGTGGTCTTTTGTAGTTGTTCTTCTAATTAATGTTTCAGGGTTCATCTGTATGTTAATAGCATGTATCAGTACTATTTACTGCCAAATCATAGTTGGTTGTATGATTGTACAACATTTTGATTGTTCTTAAATTAGTGGGCATTTGCATTGTCTATACTTTTTTACTCTTATGAGTAAAGCTTGTATGAATATTCTAAATATGGTTTGGATGAGTCAGTATTTCCAAGAAGTGGAATTGCTAGGGTTTATGGTGACTCCATGTCTAACCTCTGAGAAACAGTGGAATGCTTGAATATGTTTTCATGTGCTTTTTGGGCATTTGTAATCTTTGATGAAACGTTCATATCGTTCATCCATTTTTAATACGGTTGTCTCTCTAATTGCTAAGCTGTAGGAATTCTTTAAACACAAATTCTGTACCAGATAAGTGATCGCAACGTATTGTTCCAGTTCTGTGGGATGCCTCCAGCTGTCTTGATGCTGTCGGTTTTCAATGTTGATGAAATCGTGCTTTGTCTTTTGTTGTTGTTGTTACTTGTGCTGTTTGTTATGATTTACTCCTGTGTTTCCTTCTGTGACTTTTATAACTTTAGTTTTGAGTTGACTTTGATGTGATGTGAAATGAGGGCCCGCTTGTGAAGATATACTTGGACCTGAATCACTTGTTGAAAAAGACCATTCTTTTCCCATTGAGTTGTTTGACCCCCTTGTCGAAAGTTCTTTAACCTTAAATGTGAATTCTCAGTTTGATTCCTTTGACTGGGATGCCTGTCTATACTAAAGTCAGTAACATGCTGATTTGATTTACTGTGGCTTTGTACCCTTTGAAATTGGCAGGCATGAGGCTGTAACTTCAGTATTATGTTGAGTATTCTCCATTTCTTATACTGCTATATCAATTTTTCAGTGAGTTGTCAATTTTACTAAAATGTGGCTGGAGTTTTAATGCTGTTGCATCGAGTTTCTGTCTGTTGGGGACATAGTGCCGCCTTGGCAGTATTAACTGCCTGATCTGGGAACAGAAGATAATGCTCTTTTCAGGGGTGTTTTACTTTGAATCCCTTCTCTCACATAGTGACTTCAGTTGGCTGTGTGCATTGTGCAGTACTGAAATCCATTATTATATTTATTTCTTTTCTGACCAATTCAAATCTAGGTTTAAGTTATTCCTCAACAGTGTTAATATAAAAAAATAAAAATGTCATTCAAAATTTTATTTTAGTTGTTAGTTGAACATTTCTCAAAATGTGTTTATACAACAGATTCTTCATGTAGTTTTTTTTTTTTTGAATTGGGGCTTGTTTTAAGAGAGTCTAGACGCATGCATGTTGCTATCCCAGATCTGCCATCTAGGGAAATTTCTGATTGTAGTGATCAAATGAACACATACTTCCCTTTCTCTTCACATGCTCCCTTAAAGATAACCCCGCAGATTGTACCCAGGGATATTCATGTGACCCATTATTGTACTTTTGCACTGTTTCCGCCATGCTTCAGGTCTAGCTGCCTTCTGCTTCTATGAATATAGGCTTGTCGGATGAGAGCGTATAGACAGACCCCTGGGCTGGCACAGCAGCTTCTGTGAATATAGGCTTGTCGNTAGGCTTGTCGGATGCGAGTGTATAGACAGACCCCTGGGCTGGCACAGCAGCTTTTCTTCTGTGCTTGTTGTTTTTTCCCACTGGGGCAGTCCATCCATAATTCAGTTGCATGTTTCTTTAGAGAGCAACAAAGGGAGATTACAGGGAATAAAAGCACTTTTCTTCCATGAAAACAAGATTTCCTCTTTGGCTTAAGCAAGCCACTTCAGGCCGGAAGGAAGGTGCAGATGTTTGGCTAAAGTGGAAGTGCAGATTCGTTGTGGAAAACTTCAAAGTAATATGCTGGTTTTTCTCTTTATATGGAATTTACAAGTACAGACTGCCTATGGGTCACTCCAGTATTAGTTAGTAGAGCAGGTACTATAATTTTGAGTGGGATTTTAGTATCTAAACAGGATTTTAAGCACAGTATGATAGGAAAATCTGCGATTGATCTGTGAAGTTCAGATGCTCACCACAGTACAGACAGTTGCGATGATTAGAGGCAAGGGAGAGAGGGAGGGGTTGAGGAACTTGAAGCTGCTACATTTTTATGCTTATGTTCTAGAATAAGAGTTGGATAAGAGAAGATGTGCCAGTTCTAGTGACCAGAGGGCTCCTACGGGGCTTATTTTCCTTGTATCCTAACTTTGATGCTACCAGCCTCAGCCCTATATGAGTCGATCCTGAATTCTCCTCATGTTCTGTCTGTATAGCTCTCCGAAGCCATTACCAGGCGATATGAAATTTGGAAGTATGCACTGGATCACATCTTTTTTGGCAACCTTACATTTTACAGTGTACAAAACTTTTGCTCCTTCTCATTTGAGAAAGACTATGGCTATTGATTGTGTATCAGAACCAAGGCCTTTAAAAATGCTCCATTTCATGGGGTGCCTTTATAAGAGAGGAAGGCATCTTGCTGAGTTATTAGGATGGGGGTGAAGTTTGTCTTACCTGTTGTTTCTCTTCTCTGGTCTTATAGCTTCTAATGAGAATGAGCCCTTTTAGGTAAAGTAGACTTTTACGAGAAACTGAGTATTCTGATGGTATGACCAGATGACAGACTTGCCCACTCCTTTTATTCTGTGTTGTTGTTTTTTAAAGTGTGAATGTACTGAAGCAGTCATGATCAATAAAGGAATATTTAAAACTTAGAAGTATAATCAATTTATTTCCCTGGAATTTTAAAATCTTCCCCCAAATAATTAATATTCATTCCTCTAGCAGAAAAACAGCAGTAGGATTTGCTAGCAGGGATTGGTTGTTTGCTTATGTGGCAGGCACATAGTTTCAAAGCCCTCACATGCATTATTTCTTATGATTCTTATATGCTAAACATATATGTTACCCACATCTTTCAAATGGAGAAACTGTTACTTAATTATCAGAGGGTCCATAGTTGATGAGTAGCCCAGGAAGTATTTCAGTGCAGACAGTGTGACTGCAGAGTTGGTGAGCATAACAGTTATGCCCTGGTGCCTCCTGTAGCGGCAGTGCCTGGTAGGAAGTGGAAGAAATCCTGAATGTATAAAGTTCTAAGTGTGTTTAATAATGTTTAATAAAGGTTAATACTGTGTGTTGCTGATATGAGCATGCTATGGCAAGGACCCTAGCCTTAGATCCTTGGAAACCGAGTGTGAGTGTTGATGGCATACAGAAACTGTCTATCATACCTTTCTACCCCCTGAAGAATTCTCCCCTACAAAGACAGCTTTTTCTAAGAATAGAAAAATCTGTCTTGATGATGGAAGTTACAAAATAATCCCATATTAGTTCAGAATTACATATAATAAAAGGTTATTTATTTAGGGGAAACTCATAGATCACTAGTCCTCTACACGAACAGGGAACAGAACAGAGTTTAGCAGCCTGAAGTAAGAGATCAAGCTCAGGCTACAGCTGCATTTATCGTATAAGAGACCACTCCCAAGTAGGCTGGTATCTTAAAGGCTATTGGCTGAAGGAGTGAAAGAGAGCTCCCACAGCACCTCCTCCTTTTTAAATAAGAGAGTTCCAAATCCAATACAAAACTATATACACTAGGAACAGATATCAAATAATAAGATTAGAATTACAACCAGCATAAACAATATTAAGCAAGGAACGTATGCTANTTTGGCTAAGGCCTAGAGTAACTGACAGACCATTTTCAGAGGCAGGAAGTTTTTAAAAACCATCTTACCTGTCATGGCGAGATTTGCCAGTCTTTTTTTCTTTCCTTTTTTTTTTTATTTTTGAGACAGGGTTTCTCTGTAGTCATTGGTGCCTGTCCTGGAACTAGCTCTTGTAAACCAGGCTGGCCTTGAACTCACAGAGATCTGCCTGCTTTTGCCTCCCAAGTGCTGGGATTAAAGACGTGCACCACCGCTGCCCAGCAACACTCTTTTTTCTTATATCCTGCTTGTCCAGTTTGGACATTGTGCACTTTGTCAGTGGTCGAGGCATGAGCAGTTTCTTGCCCGAAGGCCAGTTGTGCCAAGAAGACAAACCCCAAGTGGAGTGTCTTTTGGTGCTCAACACTCTCTCAGGAATAGATCACTGCTGCCAGAAGCAATTGTGTCTCAGAATCTTAAGTTATTTAAATATCATGTTCTACAGATCTTTGAAGTAGTTGAAGGTTACCTATCTATGCATAATGCAATCTCTGTGTTTCTAAAGAACCTGATTAGTTTGACTAAAAGCATAACAAACATGAATATTAACCTATAATACTTAATACCTATATAACTAAAAGATTAAGACTTCATATCAGAATATTAAACAATCTTTAAACAGCTGTGCAGTAAGGAGAACAATGACCTCAAAATGTAAACAGTATATAAATATCTTGATCAGAGGTAGAAGTATATAATGCAATATGGTAAATATATCCTAAAATTGTATCAATATACAAAATGTCTTAAACAGAGGTAGAAACATGCATGCATATGGTAAGACAAAATAACTTTGCATAGGTGTACAAATATTGTAAACAGAAATAACAAATATAATTTGAACTTGTATCAATGTACAAAAACCTATACCAATGTAAATATAATAGCTCACAAGAATTCACTGTTATTAGTGTGTGTAAGTTCACACTAATGTACCTATTATCTCATTCAGCTTTCCCCCTGTTTTTGATCTCTAGGCCTACATAATTTCCACCCCAACCCCCAATCTTATGTGAGTAATAATCAACCCCTAAATGGTATCTCTAACCGTGAGGACAAACTTTGTTGGGAGAGGGGACGTCACTTTCTAGAATTGCTTCTTGCTGTCATGGGGGCAGTGTTTTTTCTATGGGATCCTGTAAAAGTAAAATGATGGTTACATTTCAAGATTGCTGTTTTGTATGATTACAAATGGTCTCTGAGTAGTTGATAGGGTTTTTGCTTGTTTGTCTGTTTGTTTTTTGAAGTTCTTATTTGGAGTTCTTGCCAAAATGTTTTAAGAAGGTGCACCATTTCCACAGCTGGCACCCAAAAACCAGTCTCATAATAGTGCTATCAGCATCATGACATCATATCAATCAGGTGGATTCATTGTAGTGGGGCCCCATCTACTTCCTGGAAGCTTCAAAGATTACTGAAGAAAAATCTACTGTTCATAATTGAAAACTTAAACATTATTCATATAGACATATATTCAACAAAAGATACAATTTAGACAAAGTAGGCATGGAGAAAAGTAAAGTATTTCCTTAAAAATCTATCTTCTTTCTGTCCCATGCAGATGGCTGCTGACATGACACATAAATTTCAAAATTTTTTTTAACAACGTGCTTGGATTTAGAGAAGGATAGCCATTGTCAAACTCCAAAGCCAGTTCTTATTTTTTAAGTAGAGATGTATACATGATCAGATTTTACCATGGAGATGATATAGCATCATAAGTCAGATTTCTCTTTGCTTGTTGATTCTTTCTGGATAGCTGTGTCTACATCTTTAGGCATCTTGATGTCCAAAGTCTCTCCACTCTTTGAAGATGAGTATTTTCCTGCAAAGACAAGAACAGAACCCTGCCCCAACCCTTATGAGGTTTTCTTACCACCTGTATATGTGTCACCTCCGTGAATGAGCTGTCATTTCTCTTTCTCAATAGGCTTCTCTTTATCAAACAGAATCTTTATTTATTTTGATGGTATCCATAGTTTTTCTTCTCCTGTGGAAACAATAGAAAAACCCTTCCCCAACATAACACATCTCCTGGCTGCCATTGTGAGGTCAAGACATCCTTGAAATATACCAGCTGGTTTAATTCAGAAGTTTTTTCTATTATCCAATATCTCTCTACTGCTGTTGTTCCTTTCTCATTAGCGTTAAGAAATTCAAGGTTAATAAAGCATTATGCAATCTATTTCTGGGGGTATTTTCCATCCCTTTCTGTTTAGCATATCCTTTGTAGTTCAATTTGATCTTTCTGTAACTGCCTGACCTGCAGGATTATTTGGTATGCCTGTAATATTATAGTAAGCAAAAAAAATTCATTTCATTTTCTTAGATACATATGCTGGACCATTGTCTGTCTTTATTTGTGCNAAGTAGGACATCTCTTTATAATCTCCTTAGCTTGTTGCCATGTAATAGAAAACTTTCTTTAAACCTTTGCTGTTGACATAATTTTTTTTATGAAATTCTGAGGCCAATCAATAATCAATCAATTTTGGCATTACCTTGTGTTAGAGGACCTGGCAGACCCATATGGAATTGGATATGTGTTATGTATATGGAACAAAGCCTATTCCTGATTATATCTTGAACCTGTATGAATAATGAAGTCAATTCTGTATCATCTGGTATAAATTTATCGGTTTTAATATGCAGGACACCTCTTTCTGCATATTGCCAATCAGTAACTATATTGAGAGGTTCTTTAAAATCCCATAGTACCATGAGAATAGCTTATAATTCTGCCTTTTGGACAGAATTATAAGGGCTTTGTTCCACCTTACTTACATCTTCTGATTTGTAACCTGCCTTTTCTGATTTTTTTGCATCAGTATAAAATGTATGGATTGTAGTTATTGGTGCATCACGTACAATTTAGGGAAGAATCCAAGTAGTTCCCTTTATAAGGTTAATTCTGTTACTTTTGGGATAATTGCTATTAATTTCTCCTAAAAAATTAGTGCAAGCTCTTTGCCAAGGTTCATTGTCTTCCCATTCCCATAATTTTTTAATTTCATCTGCAGTAAAAGGAACTATAATCTCTTCTGGGTCTATACCTGCTAGTTAACAAAGTCTAAATTTCTTTTCATAATTAATTCAGAGACTTTTTCCACATAAGTTTTTAATTTTTTACTTGGTTTATGTGGTAAAAATATCTATTCTAAGATAGATCTGCATTAAAATTTCTATAGGGGAAATTCTGGAAGGCAATATGACTAGAATGCAATTAAGATTTGTATTTACTCTATCTACACATGCCTCCTGTAATTTCTTTTCAACGACCATCAATTTTTTTCGTCTTCAGCTGTTAATTCTGTGGGACTATTTAAGTCTTTGTCACCATCTAAGGTTTTGTTTAAATGAACAACTTACCTGGTCAGGTGTTATCCCAACAGCCGGTCGTAGACTGGAAATATGTCCTAACAATCTTTGAAAGTCATTAAGAGTCCACAATCGGTCTCTCCTAATTTGTGCCTTTTGTGTTCTAATTTTCTGTAAACCTATTTTGTAACCTAGATAATTGACAGACTCTCCTCTTTGTATTTTTTCAGGAGTAATTTGTAATCCCCATTTAGGCAAAACTTTTTACTTCTTCAAACATTTTTTCTAAAGTATTTGCATTTGAGTTATATAACAAAATGCCACACATGTAATGGCAAATTATAGACTTAGGAAATTGCTTGCATTATTTCCAATGGCTGACTTACAAAATATTACCACAAGGTGGGGCTATCGAGCATTCCCTGTGGAAGGCTAGTCCACTGGTATCTCCTAGTAGGCTGAGAATTATTGTAAGTAGGCACTGTGAAAGCAGACTTTTCACTATCCTTTTCTTGTAAAGGAATAGTGAAGAAACAATTCTTTAAATCAATAACTACAAGAGGCCATCCTTTTGGTAATAAAGAAGGCAGAGGAATTATAGACTGTAGAGGGCCCATAGGTTGGATAACCTTGTTGATAGTTCTTAGCTCTGTTACCATTCTCCATTTTTCAGGTTTCTTTTTTATAACAAAAACAGGAGAATTCCAAGGGCTGATTGATTCTTCTATATGGTGAGCATCTAATTGCTCCTGTACCAGCTGTTCTAAAGCCTTCAGTTTGTCTTCCATGAAAGGCAATTGTTTAGCCCATATGGGTTTCTCATTTAACCATCTTAAAGGCAAGGCTGTTAGTACCTCTGAAGGTTTGCTAGTTGCTTTGTGTTCTAGTACAGCCTGAATGGCTGGTAACCATTGTTTATAATATCATAATATCCTTCCCAGAAACATGAGTTTTGGGGACTGCAGGAATGTTAACCTGGGTATTCCATTGCTGCAATAGGTTACGGTCCAATAAATTCACTGCATATGAATTTATGCGTATGCATATGGCCTCAGCCTTCCTTTCTGTCCTTCTGGCCCTCTGCATTCAACCCATCTATTGCTTTGTTTTACTTGAGATAGGGTTCCAAATTCCTAGGAATTAAATATCTGCCTCTTGAAGAGGCCAATCTGGATGCCAAGATTCTGGAGTAATGATAGTCACATTCGTACCTGTGTCCCTCAAAGTAATTCCTTGATTACAATGCCATTTATATGCACTCTTAGCTTTGGTCTTTGATCATTTATACAAGTCTCCCAAAATATATGTTTCCTATTTCCTATTGGAGTTTTTTACTCATTCTCCAGGTCTATTCCATCATCCAGAATAGTATGGTTTTTTACAGTAGGCACTGGATTGTTTAATTTTCCTGGTAAGACATGTTCTCCACAGTGGGAATGACTGGGCTTTTTTTTTTTTTTACATCGGGGCTGGCAAGAGGCCCCCCAAGGAGTTTCCCGGTGGTATCTGGTTTCCTTGTCTGTCTCTTGTTGACCTACATTCATTGTCCAATGTTGGCCTTTGCCACACCTCCTACATATGCCAGAAGGCTGAGTCCTCCTATTCTTGCAATTCCTAGAGGAGACATTATTCCTTGGAATTCTTTGTTTACAGTCCCTTCTCAGAGTTCTATTCTTCCAGAATTAAAATGCTTGGCATTTTGGTGTCTCCTCGTACCATTTGCAATCTCTTCTACCCAATCTTCAGTACTATAGTCAAATGTTTCAACATTCATTGTATGCAAGATCCATTCATCTATGGGTGCTGAGCTAACCTTTAAAGGCTCATGGATCTTCTTATATTCTTAGTTGACATTTTAAAAAGCCAAGGATTCAATTAGTACAAGTCTAGCTTAAGGGTCTGTCACTCCTAATTGTACAGCCTAAGTTAATCTTTGTAAGAAGTCAGTAAAAGGTTCTCTTTGGCCCTCTTTAACCCTAATATGTGACTCGGTCCTCTTTCCTGTTTCTGACTCCTGTCCCAAGCATTTAAAGCTGCTGCGCTGCATAGGGACCAGGTGCATCCATTGTAGCGAGCCTGTTCCTGAGGGTCAGAGTAATGACACTCGTCAAGAATTTGATCTTGGAAAGTCTCAGATCTTTTTGCTTTCCCCTGTTGCCCTAAAATTTTTGCCTCTTCTCTACAATAACAATTCCAAAGCAGCTGAGGTCCGTTCTCTAGGACCACTGAGATTAATGCTTGATGCCCATGTTTTCACCATTTCCCTGACAAATGGTGAATGTAGCCCAGAAGAAACTATTGCTTGTTTTTATGTCTTTTAGATATATATTGGTTCCCATGCATATTCTTTGACTACCTTAGGGTACTTTGTGCCAGGTGGTCTTTCCAAGAAAATTACTGGATATGCGGTTGAAACTCTGTGTAAGTCATCCCGGGGTCCGACGTGTACTGATGAGGCTAAATCCTGTCCTTATACCTTCTGTCCCTGCTCATCAATTTCAATAAATTCTTCAATCTTTTCAAGTCTTTTTACTACTGCCTTTTTAAAAGTCTGAATCTCCTGTCCTAATGTCCTCACTGAGGATTTCAAGGTATGAAACTTGTCCAGTAAAGGTAATGGCTCATCCTTGGACATATCATAACTTTTTAAAGATTTTCATATTTAGAGTCAATAGCACAAATTCTTTCAAATAATTTTGTTAAATTGATGCTATACTTCTTCATAGTATTGAACCATTTTTTAAATGAGATAATATTGAAAACAAAGCTAATTCCTAGAATAAAATAAAGGGATATAGAAGGAAAATCATTTAAACCTTTCAGAATACCTTCCAAACTATAAGCAAAATAATTATTGGACCCCTGGATGTTATCAGTCATTTTTTGTAGTTTTTCAGATCTTACCTGTCATTATGTAATCACAATGAATTGAAGTAGGTGTAATAATCGTTATAGGCCAGCAGGTGTCGCAGTTGCAGCCACATGGCCAAGAGACACTATTAGGAACGAACAGCACATGCTGCTTACTTAGGTACTGAAAAAATACTTTAACAAATTAAGAGAAGTTATTGAGGTGATTCTGAGAGTTGGGTCCAGGAAAAAGAGAAAACCCAGTTTCCCATCAATGTGAATTGCAGACTGTGTGCACCACAGGGATCACAGGCAGCAGTATGTGGGCTGGCATGTAATGCACAGAGAGGCAGCGTGTGTCTTACAAGCTGGGGAGCACCGAGCAGCAGCCTGCTGCACCTGAGAGCCAGCTAGAGCCGTGGGTGGGAGAGTCAGTGCCCAATGTGCCACACAGCTGGTGGACCGATCCCAAAAAGTGTGGTCTGGTTCCCACGTTTGGGTGCCAGATGATGATGGAAGTTACAAAATAATCCCACACTAGTTCAGAACTACGTATAATAAAAGGTTATTTATTTAGGGGAAACTCACAAATCACTGTCCTAGATCACAGTCCTCTGCACGAACAGGGAACAGAACAGAGTTTAGCAGCTGGAAGCAAGAGAGTGAGGGCAGGCTTAATAGCTGCATTTATAGTATAAGAGACCACTCCCAGGTGGGCTGGTATCTTAAAGGCTATTGGCTGAAGGAGCAGAAGGAGCTCCCACAGCGCTGTCTTCTTGATCCATCTGTGTATGATAAATCCTTCCTCCTTGTTTATCTGTATAATAAGCCTGCCTCCTTGCCCAGTTGCATCCAGCAACCCCATCTCTCTGCTCAGTTTTGTGTATTAAATATGGTGAGCTTTCAGGGTACCAAGACTTCTCCATAAGAGAGCCCAAATCCACCCTACTCCCAGCTATCTTTGTGTTTCTCTCTCTCTCTGTCTCTCTCTCTCTCTCTCTCTCTCTCTCCCCCTTTCCTTTCCTTTCTTTCATTTCTT
>LOEQ01003069.1:134183-148412 GCA_001685075.1 Bramus lutescens | reverse complement strand
ATGGGGTAGGAAGCTAGGGGCAGTAGCCAGGGTTAGGAGCCCCTGCAGAATGAGTGGCTGTCTCTTCTATGCTGCTTTTATCCCCTGTGAGGAAGCTATTAAGTTTACTGTCATTGCATTAGTTTATTTTGCCTTATGTTTACTCTATTTTTAGGGTCACTCCCAAATTTATTGAGTCTATTTTTGCATTACTACATTATATTGGGCAGGGGTCCAAATGAATTCTTCTGTGTGTGACTATTTAGTTTTTCCAATATCACTTATTGATGAGATTATTTAATATGCATTATTGGTACCTTTGTTAAAATCAATCAACTGAGAGTAATGTTAAGTTACTCATAAAGGAAAAATCCATCAAACAGTAGCAGATTTCTCAGCAGAAACCCTAAAGGCCAAGAGAACTATAAATGAGGTATTTAAAGTCAGAAAGAAAATACCTGTTACTTAAGATCCCTTTATCGCAGAAAAGCTGTCCTTTGGAACCAGAGGATAGATAGAGGCTTCCTAAGATAGCCACAAAATTCATACATGCAGAAATAATGTATGAACATTGAAATAGCAATGCAGATGTTATACAGATTCCTAGAGAGAAGAATGGAAATGTACAATCATGAGAATTTGGGAAATAATGGACATACTAGAAAGAAAGAAATATGACAGAATTGGGGAACTATCAAATAACATCCCAGTAAAACAACAATCTTAAAAGTGAAAGAGAGAAAAAGAAAGACAAGAATTTTTAAAACAAATAACAGCAACAAAAGCCTATCAAAATACCAGGAACTATTATATGCTTTTAGTGCTCTAAATGTAAATGGCATTAAATTTCCAATTAAAAGACAAGGACTGGCTGATTATTTGAAACAAATGACAAAAACAAATGGTTCAGCTCTTTTCTGTGTGTATGAAACTCACATCCCTGGCAAAGCCATACATGGATCAGAAGTAAAACTGAAATTATATTACAAGCAAATAAAGTGTGAGTGTGGGCAAGTGCAACAATACTCACACCCGACAAAGCACATTCTATGTTAATAAAAGAAATAATATAGTAAGAATTTTTATTGACAAAAGTATATATACACCAACATTGGTGCAACCAAATGTCAAACATTAATGGGCATATGGGAACAAATAAGTTCAAATATAACAATAATCAAATATAACAAATGGTAGTTTCAGTAAGAAAGGTTCCCATAGGCTCATATATTTTAATGCTTTGTTATTGGGGAGTGACACTATTTTAAAGGATTAAAAAGATCAGGAGGTGCGGCTTTGTTGGAGGAACTGTATCACTGGGAGTGGCTTTTAAGATTTTTTAAAAGCCCATGCCAGGATCAGTGCTTTTCTTTTTTTATGATCAAGACATAGCTCTCAGCTACTGTTCCAGCACCTGCCTGCATGCTGTCATGATTCCTGCAAAATGATAATGGGCTAAGTCTCTGGAACTATAAGCAAGTCCCCTATTAAATGTTTTCTCTAATAATATTCCTTGTTTCCATAGCAATAAAAAAGTGACTAAGATTGGGTAATTACTAAATTCTGTTCTTTATCCAGTGATTACAAGGATTTTCTTTTACTTTTAATGAATTAATATATTGCATTGTTTTCTAGAGGCTTTCGATTTACACTGTTCTTACATATTGGAGAAACTTTTCCCTTTTTTTTTTACCCTGTTTTAAACATATAATTTTCTTCTTTAACCTCTATGTTCATAAAAGGGATTGGGTTATAATTTTCCCATTTTATTCTGTCTTTGTTTGAGGAGCAACCTCAAAAAGTCAGGAGGAGAATTTATTACTTTTTCATACTTTTATAACTGGATTGTATAAAAAGAAAGGGTTACTCTGAGTTCTATATTATCAAATATTTCATGCTTGATTTATCTTTATTGGTGGCGAGGTGGGACAATATCTTACCATGATGGTAAAATTGTAATTTCCATCTGTAGTGTTATAATTCTCTTAACATCCGCTTTATATTTTAGAGCAATTCTGTCAGATGTATATATTTTCCTGGTCACATTCTCTTTAATGACTGGTGTTATCATTAATCAAAAAAGCTTTTTCCTTATATGCTATTTTGTCAGTAATAATATAGGACACAAACTGGTTAAATTGTGTTTGCTGTATATGCTTCACATCCCAAAATACCTTCATTTTTGTTACAATTTAGTTGTCACAGATTATAGCTTATTTTCTATTATTCTATTTAATGTGATAGTGGCTGACTTTTATATTTCATTTATTTCACCTCCCTTCAGGTTTTACTGTCGTAGTTTATGCTAACTTCTTATTGATTGTATTCCAGTAGTTCTGATACTCCAGAACTGTGCTAGAACAGAGAAAAGTGGTCTCCAAGGGCTGTATCTCAGGCTGACTCATCACATACACACTTGGTGACTTTCTCTAGTGACATCCTAAGCCACCCTCGTGCTTTCTACTCATGGAAAGGCAAACTGAGAAGTGACTTCAGTGTGATTTCTTTGGCAGAGCTGGAGAAGGAAAGCAAGGAGCAGTCAGAGGCACCCAGAAGTTCTTGAACATGCTGTGTTTGTAGACTGAGAAGTCTTCTTCTCTCCATCCTGACTTTTCACATGAGGTCTCCACACCTCCCTTTCATATTTACATGCTGTTCTCACCTATGTCTACTCTACTGCTGGTCTATTGTATTGCTGGGAATACTTTGTTTTATGAAATACCTTGTTTTATGTCAGTCTCTTTCTTAGGTTTTAACCCTAAGGTTCAATTATCTTCTTTCAAGTGGTTGCAAATCAAATCATACTATAGTTCAAATTTAAAATTCAGACTTTTCTCATACACACACACACACACACACACAATTTCAGATTCTGTTCATCAAAATTAGAGTTTACTATATCATCTTGCTACATGGACAATATTTTAAGAAATGCTGTGGAAGATACAAACTTTGATAGCTATTATTCACTTGAAAGTACTTTCTGTACTTAGAGCTTCATTCAGTTATTCTGGCCTTTATATTGAGGTGAAGAGTATGCTTTTTGAATGCTTTAAGTGAGGAATTGGAAAGCTTTTTTACTTGAAGTGTGTGGAGTCTCCTTCTTCCCTGGGGATTATCAATCTGTGATGGGGGAAGGAACCAATGTGAGACAGAATTAGATGGTTGTGGATATGATGGAGATAACCCTCTGGGAGATGACGTCAGTGAGACAACTCAACTTTATACCAGAGTATCTGGGGACAAACCATAATTCACATTAAGTGGTATGCTCCTATCATAAAGCTGGGTTAGTGGCAGCATGGCCTTATGAAAATACAGTATGCTACTTAATTATCACGTCATCCAAAGGGGAAGAGCATTTGCAGGGAACTATGTCAAGGGTCATCCTTGAGAGATAAGTCAGGCATCCAGACCTAGAGGCATCCTCTAGATAAGGGCAGGTAGAAAGTAGAAAGCCTGGCTGGGAAGGGAGTCCTTCATGTTGCCTAGCTTGAAGAAAGCTGCCGGGCAATTGTAGACTGCAACCTCTAAACAGCAGGGCCTCCTAACCCTGAAGCACAGGACAGTAAATATTTTAGGCATTGCTTGCACGTGATCTTTACTCAACTTTGTCATTTGGTGTGGTAACATCCACAGACAATATGAAGACTAAAGAATAGCTCTGTTCCAACAGAATTGTATTTACAAATACAGGTGGTAAATTGAACTTGGTCGATGGACCCTATGTTCTATGTTGTAAGGAGGTCACTTGTTTGTTCCTGGCTGCTCAGACCCAAAATAGCCACACAGAAACTATATTATTTGCAATACTGTTTGGCCAATAATTTAAGCATATTTCTTGCTAACTCTTATATCCTAAACTAACCCATCTCCATTAATCTGTATATTGCCATGTAGCTGTGGCTTACCAGCAAAGTTCAGCATGTCTGCATCTGGCGACAGCTCAATGGCTTCTGACTCTGTCTTCTTTCTCCCAGTATTAAGCCTAGCTTTGCCTGTATAGTTCTGATCTGCTCTGCCACAGGCTCAAAGGAGTTCTATATTAATCAATGGTAATCACAGCATACAAAGGGGAATCCCAAACCACCCCTACTTTATTGAAATCAGTTCACAATAATATTTTATTTATACAAGGACTTAAAATACTCCATATTAAGCATACAGATACTTAACAGACAATTCAACTTAGTATCATTTCTTTGTATCTTCAAAATGATAATTTACTTGTTTTAAAGTATACTTATTTTCCATTTGGCCTTTTGCATATAATAAAAGAAACTTTTTGAGTATGGGTGGACAAAGTGTTAGTGGTTTTGCTGTTTTTGTAATTCACAGGTCTCTTATATCCTTATAATCCACATGTATTTATAGCCTGTTAGGTGAGTCATTTATAATAATCCTAACATGCAATGAATTTACTTGTAGAACAGAAGTTTGCTATATATAAGTTCAACAGAACTGCTGGAATTTAAACATTTTAGGGGACCAACATTCTGTTTTATATCTCTCTATGGTGCATTGCAGAGACAAATTGTGCCCAGTAGTCTGTTTTGTATCTCTTTATGGTACAGTTCAGGAACAAATCATGTCACTGCCAGAACAATTAGTATTTCTTTTCTTTTTCTTTCTTTTTTCCTTTTTTTTGCATTTATGAAGCTTTTAAGCCTCCATGGTTCAGATAGAATTTATTGTAGGAGTCTGCTTGTTTGCTTCCTAGCTGCTCAGCCCTGAAATAATCACACAGAAACCATATTATTTGCAATACTGTTTGGTCAATAGCTTAAGCATATTTTTGGCTAACTCATATCTTAAATTAACCCATTTCAATTAATCAGTGCATTGCCATGGGGCTGTGGCTTACTGTTCCGGCATCTGTCTTTGGTAGGGCTACATGGCTTCTCTTGGACTCCACCTCCCTTCTCCCAGCATTCAGTTTAGTTTTCCCCACCTAGCTCTGTTCTGCCCTGCTCTGTTATAGGCTCAAAGAAGTTTCTTTATTCATTAACCAATAAAAGCAACACATAGAAAGAAGGACCTCCCACACAGATGTAAGCTATGAAAGCATAAACTGTGCTATTATTTAAGGAAGGCATTGGACACCAATTCGATCTACTAGATTCAGAAGTGTCTCATTTTTACAGTTGGGCCAATAATGATCATTTGTATTGCACAATGGTGCCAAAGTGTTTTATCCTGCTGTCAAGAAATATTATTTCCAAACAAGTTTTTCATAGATCACTGATATTATCATACTAAGTGTTCATCTCCTGGAACAGCAGGGCCCTTCAGTGACTTATTCAGCCTTGGTGTGACATTTGGAGTCATTGTATCACAACGGGGAGGGTCAGCAAGCCTGCTTTTCACAGAGGACACTCCGTCATTAAAGATTTAACCATGCTGGTTGTTTGCTTCGGGAGGCATGCTGCAGGCTATCATTTTCCACATGTGCACTCTGGCAGCACAGAGCCAGCTGTCCTGCAAGAGAGCATTTCTGAAGCCAGCCCCATGAGAACCTTTTGGACGTCTCTAATTTTTTTTTTACCTGGTCATTACCACAAACATTACTGAACCTCAACAGCCCTCCACTTGAAGAGATAATGGAAATGCTTTATATATATTTTTTAGATTTGTGCCAGAAAAGAATAGGGTTTGTTTGTGTATTTTTCATTTAGATCCCTTTTTACTCAATAAACATTTACTTGGCATCAGACAAATAGGAAGAACAGTGCAGGTCCTGGGGTTGTGAGAAATACACTTAGTCATTTCTTTGGAGGAAGTCATAATGTGCTTGGAGCAGACCCATGAGCAGTATCGACAGTCTTCCGTACACTGGTGTCTGAGAAGTGGAAGAGCACTGTGTAGAGACATAGCAAAGGACTGGAAGAAAATGCTCCAGCTTGATGCACACACTGCAAAAGCAAAGGAATAAGATATTTTAACTGGCAGAAATAAGCATTTCTTGGGGAAAAAGTAATAATTATATTAGCATCTAAAATATTCATACCTAAGAAGAAAAGAATTAAAGGTATGGAAATGCTATCCTTAAAATATATAGATCAGTATAAAATTCTTTTTCTTTGTGACTACATACTTTAAAATGCAATTGCAAACAAAACAAAGGCAATGAACAGCAGTGTTTATAATAAAAGTAACTAAAATATCTTGATCGAGTAGAACAGGAATGAAAGTCACTGCTGTAAAGTTCAAAAACTGTAAGTGAAGTATAATAATATTGTTTGAAGCTAAATCACTGTAAGTTAAAAATGCAGAGTCCAAATGCTAGAACAAGCAATAAACACAACTAATAAGATGTTCATCGTTGAACTGGACGTATGAGACAGACTTTTCATGGGGAAAAACCACACACACACAACACACAACACACACACACAATCTTACTAACTGCAGATAGAGCCCCATGATTAACCTAAGTAATTCATTTGTTGGGGTCCCGAACAGGAGCATGGGTGAGGGCTTACCTGCAGAAGCGGAATGACCCTGAAGCAGCTGCGTCACTGAAAAGCCCACAGCAACAGAGAGGGAACTCATGGACGGTGCAAGCAGGAAGGGTTCGTCAGGCAGCTCTCCGTGTCCCAGTGCTCTAGGTGGTGGGGCTGGCCCAGTCTCCTCTCCCAATAGCTGCTCACTCTGCTATAAAGCTGAGGAGGTCTGGCCACAACCTCGTGAGCAGGGTTTCTACTTTTTCTCTCTCTGACCTTTGCTTACCTTCAGTATCACGAGCCCCCTCCTTGCCCTTGGAGGGAATGTTTCATTTAGGAGGAAACTCACACAATTGGAGGTCCTTCAGGCATGGACAACAGGCCAGGAGATGAAGGGCAAAGGGAAGTGAGAACGGTCTTCATCCTCTGTACAGGCAAAGTCACAAGTAACACACAAGACACCGGGTCTCATACATTAGTGCGTATAGAAATATATGCATATATGGTCATGTAAAGAAAGTAGCCTGATGCTTGCAAGCTTCCAAGCTGGCTTTCCATCATTTCAGGGGTAATGGCAGATGACATAAGATTCACGGATCCAATACAAGCTCCTTGCTACTTACAGCAATACCATAAGCCAGAAGCTAGAGGATCCACATTCAGAACAGCTTCTTGGCCTCTGTCCCACAGTGTGATGCAAGGCAGGTTGTTTATGTCATCACACAGATGTTAGGCTGCATATTTCAGAGGAACATTAAGCTTAGGAGCCTCAAGTACTTTATAGCACATAGGAATCAAGCCTAACTCATATCCAAGGCTGTCTCTCGTTTTTATTATCTTATAGACTGGTTGAATCTACTATTTGATCTAAGAAGGAGATTCTGTATATATCATCCAAGCATGTTTTCTGTATAGCCATTCTTGTGCCTGGAACAAAAACAGCCAGGGGTTCTGTTTGCAAAACACACACAAATGTATCCCATACAGAACTGTCCTCCAATAGGGGTTGCTTTCTTCCCACATGAGTGACCATTCATGATTCAACAGAGTTTCTCATCTCCCCAGGTGTCTACAATGTGGACCTTAATGTAACCTGGTATCCATGTATAGATCTATCTTTTTCGAGGTTATTCTGTTAGTTGATACTTAACTTGTATAATAATCTTATACTTTCATCTCTGCTACAATAGTTCTCTCTCCCACACCCAAACACATGCCCAGACTCTTCTCTGTTCATTTCTGTAAAAGTCATTTTACTCTTTCTTATATGGAAGATATCCAAGTCCCATACCAAACATGACTCTAGCAGCTCAGACCTCACTCGGAATTATTCTGCTTCCTCATGACATTGGTTTGAATGTTTTCTAGCAAGGCCTTTTCAGTTCCCGCCAATGTCCTGTCCCACTCAGGTGGCTGGAAGCTTGTCCACGGCACTCTCCTATTCATTCTCCAGTCAGCAGGAACCGGCCGGCAGTGAGAGCCACCCCGCAGCTTTGACTCCTGGGCTTCTCTGTGTCCCTCTGCAATTTTCTCTGCCCCTCAGAATGTTTCTTCTTCTCTTCGGGAAGCTTAGCTATCTATGCATCTTAAAACCTTTTATGTCTCTCATCTGACTGTTTTGATTTCAGAGTGGTTTCCAGGAGACCTAATCAATCACATGCCAGAAATAGAAGTCTTACATCCAAGCTTGGTTTTAAATCCTTTGATCTCACAGAATGTTGCCTGCCATGTGATGATGTTCAAAACATGTTTAATTAAATGAGTGAAGCTACCAGATTCTTCTGATGCTATATCGTTACCAAGGAATTCAGGTTTTCATTTGGCATTGCCTTAACATTCTCCTCCTCTTGTAACCTTTCAAATCCACAGAAAATAGTACAATTAAGTATTTTTAATTCCCACTGAGATCAAACAGATAGTAACAGAGTACCCACTTTTCTTTATTCTGCAGTTACATGTACTTAAAATAGTGAGTGCTATTATTTTTGTATATTTTAAATCTTTATTAAGTAAACTTCAAACTTGCTTCCCCCAAAATCATGTTTGAAGATTTATCTGTATTTATGCATTAAATTAGAATCTAATGATTCTGTATCTTTTATAGACCTATATGACACAGTTTAGTTCACTTCTTAGCATCCTGCTAGTTTCCTGTCACTGAGATTACACACCCAAGAACAACAACTTGAAGGAGGTTTGCATTTCAGCTCACAGTTTGAAAGGTATCCGTCCACGAGGGAGGACATGATGACAGGGAGTGTGTGGTGGTCAGGGTGACAGTGAAGGACAGGGAAAAAGATACAGCCTTCAAACAAACCACAGTGACTTCTCTCCTCACTAGCCCCCACCTCCTTGAGTGGACACCCCCTTTAGCAGTCTCTTTAGGGGACTTATCTATTTATTAGGTTTATACCATCACGATACAGTTACCTGAACACTGCTGTGTTAGAGGTCAAGTCTCCAGAATACGAGTCTACGGTGAACATAAGTTATAAACCATAATAAACTTTGAATTCTACAATAAGCTTCCATATATGTCTTCTTGAGCATATGTTTGATGTTCTTTCAATTAGATGCCCAGCATCGAAAGTGTTATATAAATTTTGCATTTAGCCTTAATTTATTAGGGATATCCAATTTATTATATCTAATATATATGATTGTGATGACATTGATCATTATAGATTATAAAATATTTTACCATATTGCAGCATATAATATTTGTAATTTGTGGAAAGTACCTAGTATAGATATGGGTAAGAATTGTGGTCCATATGTGTTGTTCATGATCTCCTGCCTGTAACTCAGATGGTTATAAAATCTATACTATTAGATAATTAAAAGTTAGTTTCTTGGAGACTCACTGCCCATTTTTCTTTCCTGTAGGTATTTATGAGCCTCCATTTCCTATACTACTGCAGTGAACCAACCTTGGACGTGAAGATCGCCTTTTGTCAGGTGTGTGTTCCTCACAGGTAAAACAAGGTACAGTACACTCCCTTGTATTTCACTTTTGCCGTTCCATTTTCATACGAACCGCACCAAGGCTGTCCTCATGTAACGCTATTTCATATGAACCGCACCAAGGCTGTCCTCATGTATGAACCACGCCAAGGCTGTCCTCATGTAACGCTATTTCATATGAACCGCACCAAGGCTGTCCTCATGTAACGCTATTTCACATGAACCGCACCAAAGCTGTCCTCGTGTATGAACCACGCCAAGGCTGTCCTCATGTATGAACCATGCCAAGGCTGTCCTCATGTAACACTATTTCATAAGAACCATGCCAAGGCTGTCCTCATGTAACGCTATTTCACATGAACCGCACCAAGGCTGTCCTCATGTATGAACCACACCAAGGCTGTCCTCATGTAACACTATTTCATATGAACCACGCCAAGGCTGTCCTCATGTAACGCTATTTCATACGAACCATGCCAAGGCTGTCCTCATGTAATGCTGAAAGTGCTGGGAAAGTACAGCGAATCTTTAGATTTCCCCCCTTTCTCGTTTATTAGAAATGAATAAACTTTCTGAATGGGTTCATCATTAATTAATCTGTAAAGTGATTTCTAGTCAGATTTCTATTCAAATCCTTGGAATGTGGTGTTGATAATGCAAGCACCAGGAACATACATTGCTGCTCATTTCTCTAAGGGCTGAGGAGTCCCGAATGCAGCATCTCCAATGACTGCCTGTTGTCACCTACAAGTGACATGCAGTTTGTCTTTGCAGTAGTTAGAAAACAAAACAACCACCACAGCTATGATGTAAGTGGCCCACAAAGGGAGCACGAAGGGAGCCACCATGGTTGGTGTTCGTGTGAAGCCAGTGAATCTGTGTGCTCTTGTTTTTATACAAGCGCTGCCTCTAGGAAAACAGTCGTTAGGGCCCCTGTACACATGGGTGTTGTGTATAGAACTGTCCTAGCCTGAACTACCTGTCTGGGCCTCATTGTCATCTTCCCCTTTACTCTTAAGGATTGCTGGAGGTCTAGCGAGGAACTGTATGCTAACCGTATGCCTAAGCAAATCAGATGTTGTCTCTGGGTGCTGCTCGCTGCTTCTCTCTGAGCTGAGCTGTGAATGAAGTGGCATGTGCCCACCGAAAGCAGGGTTAAGAGGGGACGTGGCCTCATCTGTTATTTTCTACAACTCTCTCCACTGCAAAGGGAACAGTGCTTTTGCTTTACTTAGTTTCTATGGTGCTCACTCTCCCTGAACGTGAGTAGGATTCCTCCAGCAAAGGAAAGGCTTTGAGCGGCATTCTAAGACTGTGTGGCCTCACCTTATACTCAGCTGTCATGGGGTTTGAGGCTCAAGCCTGTCGTTGGAAACTTTTCTCTAACAAGCGCTCTGGATGCAGAGAGCGTAGTCGGAAACACTGAGGTACCACTCAGTAGTCGCTTACTTACCACTGTGAGTGCCTCAACATTTTTGTGCCTGAGTTTCCTGATTTTTAAGAGGGTGAAATGAATAACAGCCACTTCTGAGAGCTGTTATAGGAATTCGATGAACTTGTACTTGCAAACGTTGAAAGCACTGCTAGAGCGTCACACAGTTGGGATTCGGGGCCAGACCTCCCCTTATGACCAGATTCCTGCACACAGTTGCTTGGCTCGGCATTGCCAATTAGATGTGAAAAGAACATAACCAAGCAATACTGATTTAAGTCCAATACTTAGGTAGTGGGGGTGGTTACACCTGTAACCCCCAGCACTAGGGAGGCTGAGGCTGGGGAACCATAAGTTCAAGGTCAGCCTGAGCTAGGTAAGGAACTTTCCTCAGAGACACAAAACACCTAATCTTCCTTACCTTATTTTTCTTCCCACTGTCTTTGTCCGGGAAGTTTTGACTGTCCAGTTAGAGGACAACTGTGCAGTCATCTAATGAGCCACGCCCCACATTCTGTCAGCACACTCTCGGCTAGACTTAACTCTCCACATATGTGCAGGGTCACTCTCTCTCACCATCTCTCTGCTACCCATGTGACCCAAGATACCCCCTTTCCTGTCTGAATTACTCGAAGAGCACCTGCCTTTGCCCAACCCTAACTGATTTATCCTCAAAACACCTGTGAGAGTGGCCTTCGCGTTAGGTTACTAGCAAGAAAACAAGACATCTCCAAAATCTTTCAATGTCTTTGAATCTCATGGGACATAGCCCCAAACACTCATTTTAAAGCCTTTCTTACTTAGCCCCCTAGAGCTGCTCCCCTGAGATTCTCTACTGCCCATCCAGTTTCCCAGCCTTTCTTTCCCCTCCCACACACCTACCTTATTTGGCTTACTAAGTGCATGGCTGGTGTGCTTGGCTGCTTCTCTCTTCCCGTCAGAAAACACTTTTTCGCACTTAGTCAGAAACATTCTTCTGAGTCTTGCTGGAACCAGTCCACACAAGATATCTCACTGACATGACTGTGCGTGTCTCTTCTACTTCTGTTCTCTGTAATGCCAGTTTGGTAGCCCAAGATGTCTTGATGGGAGTTTTACAGAAGAATGAGCTGGTACAAGAGTGGCTCCTTCCTTCTTGCCCCCACTGGTCCCATGGCTTTTGAGCACATGGGATTTTTGTCTCTCCTTATCTGGCGGGCTGCTGCATTCACAGGTACTCCTCCAAATACGGGTTCTGTGAAAGAACAATACATCAGGGTTTGGATTGTCTACTCAGTTGAACCTGTGATCCCTGGGTGGAAAACGAGCAAGCCCAAGCCTCCAGGTTGTCTTGCTTAGACTGTGGCCCACAGGAGACCAGCGAGCATTGTCTCCAGTACTTTCAGAAAACTAGACAGCAGCAGGGGACTTCCCATATACTCAAAGCATTTTCTTTACTCCTAGTGTAGAAATGAAATTTGCTATTACATCTCTCTCTTCTATTCCTGTAGCTCTGTCTCTCCTTTACTTCTCTAGAAATATGAAGAAAACAGTGACTTTTTTTTTTCAGAGGTGGAGTTACAAGGTGGGTTTACCTTCAAGCTGTCCCTTGGGAACGCCTTCCCCAGGGCATCTCACAGGCTTTCCTAGTCTGGAGTGTTTATTCTGGCCACCAGCCGGGTGTGGTTGCATCTTAATTTCTGTTCCTATATACTATACAAAGATCCTAGATAACTGTGATTAGTTATTAAATGTGTCTGCCATCTACACCTCTTGACTGCAGCCTGGACATTATCATTGCTCCGCATTTCCGTCTTTGAAATGTCTGTAGGAATCCATGGAGAACCAAAATTTCCAGATGCTGAATGGCAACAAAAATATACACATTTATCATTGTTTTAACTAAAACTCTTATCAAATCATCTGAATAATATGAGATTTACTGACTGTCTAAGACTATCTTTCATTAACAAATGTGTTACTTATCATAAACAATAGATTAATATTGGCTATTATATTACTTGTTGTCTAAGACATTGCCACCAGGAGAGGTTTTTTTTTTTTAATTTGGTGAGAAATTTTTCTTTGGGATGGAAGACATGAAGCAATAACTCCTGTTTTCACAATAAAATTATAAGATATACCTGGGGAATATGACGGGCTCAGTTTCTTGACCCCTCCTGAAAAACAGGGCAGCTGCCTTAGCACTAATCTCAGGTGAACAGGTATACAGAACTCTCGCTTTTCACTTGTGAGTGAACGAGGCCACACACGTGCTCCATTGGAGTTCTTTTCTGGAATTCTCATTTCTAGAGAAGTAAAGGAGAGGCGGGGCTGTAGGAATAGAAGAGAGAGATGTAAAATTATCACATTACATTTCTACAGTAGGAGGAAACAGGGCTTGAGTCCACAGGCAGTCCCCTGCTGGCGTCTTAATTTTCTCGAAGTGCTGCGGACAATGCACGCTGGTTTCCGCTGGCTGCAGTCTAAGCAAGATGGTTTGGAGTCTGTAAGGTAGCTGGCGCCTCACTCCTTGCTCCTTTGCTCTAAAAGGAGAGGTACTGGAAGTCAAATTAACACAAAATTAAAAAGAAACAATTATTGATAGCCATGAGGAAGAAAAAGCCTTTTCATGAAGGTTTAAAACATGCATGCTGCATGCAACCAGAACTAGAGATGTGGGGTCACACAAGGCAGTGGCAACATGATTCATACAGAAGACGAATCAGGACTTGAACCATGACTTTACTTACAGTGATTAGGAAATGGAACCATCCCTCCAACCAGCCAGCATCTGCAGCACCTATTACCTCCAGGGGGGTGATCGTCTCTGGTGTACAGATTGTAGCAGGAGTTACTTGTTCATTTCCAGTGACAATTTGTTGTGAGGAGGGACGCTTGTTTGTTTCCTGACTGCCAAGCCCCCAAATAATCACACAGAAACTATAATATTTAAATCACTGCTTGGCCCATGAGCTATAGCTTCTCACTGGCTAACTCTTACATATTAGTTTAAACCATTTCTATTAATCTGTGTATTGCCATGTGGCTATAGCTTACCAGGTAAAGTTCCAACTGGCATCTCTCTCTGGCAGGGCTACATGGCTTTTCTCTGACTCTGCTTCCTTTCTCCCAGCATTCAGTTTAGTTTTCTCTACCTACCTAAGTTCTACCCTAACAACAGGACAAGGCAGTTTCTTTATTCACCAGTGGTATTCACAGCATACAGAGGGAATCCCACATCACCTCCCCTTTTCTGTTTAAATGAATAGGAAGGTTTTATTTTTAACATAACAAAATTACATATAATGAAACAGTTATCAAGCAAAAAATTATAGCTACAATATTTATATTTACTTTATCTTTTATCATAACTAAGCAAAACTATAACTATAAATTCTTCAACTCCATCAAAGACTCCAGAAGGATATA
>LOEQ01003069.1:122004-134065 GCA_001685075.1 Bramus lutescens | reverse complement strand
GCCCATAGTATCCAGCAGACTTTTCTATGAAGCAGGAAATTTCAAAGACAGTTCTGTCTATATTGGTAGTTTGTCAGTAATTTTCTTCTGTGTCCTGCAGAATGTCTAGCAGACTCTTTCATGAAGCAGGAACCCCAATGGATCATCTCACCTTTACGCAAGTTCAGCAGTCATTTCTCTGTGGGTCCTCATGTCCAGTTCACCAACCAATCCAGGCAAGAGCAGTTTCTTGCCCAAATGGCTAATCAACTCCATAAGGAGCCTCTTTGATGCCCATCTTTCTCTTGAACTAATTTGTGCTGCCAGAAGCAGATATGTTTCATTGTCATAAAAAGTCCTAAGTTCTTAAACATTTTAAATGCCATATTATATAGTCTTTGAAAGGTTTGAAGAATGCCTATCCATCTGAAATACATCTCTGTACATCTAGAAAAGCTAACTAAGGTGACTACTAATTTGATTATTATAGATGATTATCTATTAACCTATATTTTTAATTATATATTACATTTTAAAATCAACTACACAGTCATAATACCTTAATCAAGAACAGAAAAAATATATATACATATATATAACAAAATTGACCTTAAATTTGTATCAACAAACCAAGATCCATCCCAATGCAAATCTCTATAGTGTATCCCCTTTTAAATGTAAATAAACATTTATAAACAATATTTGGGAATATGGGCATAGTTCTCTCCAAACTGCTTCCTGCTGTTTATTGGGTGAAGTAATTTTTGAGGGGTGTTCAAGGTGACCTTTCAAGAGGTCTTGGTCCATCAAACCACATTAGCCTGGAATGAATCCACAGATTCTCATCCTCTGTGGAAACAAAAGAAGAACCTCTTCTCCAAAGCAACATGTCCTTGGACCCATGTTCTGAAGTCAAGATACCTTTATAATATACATGCTGTTTTAGCTTAACAGTCCATACAATGAAATGTCTCTCTGTACTTAGCTCCTTCACAGCCAAAAAATTCAAATAAGATACACTAATAAACATAATCCAAAATCTCTGTGAATTTTCCATCTTTATGTGGCTATTTTCTTTACTCCTTTTGATCTATGACTGTCTGTATTCTGTGTCTTTAAAAATTTTACCTTTTTTAAGCCATTTATTTCTTTTTATAACTGTCTATAGTCTTTTTCTTCTCTTTCCCATGCCTACATACATTTATCCAACATTGTGACCCATTTAGAGGTCTTTTTTAAATCTGGATTTGTCTTTATTGCATATATGTTACTATTTTCTGTCCAGAAGTGCTTCTTAAAATGCTAAGCCCTTCTTATGAACTTAAGCAGCACCATTGCTAGGGGAAATATGGCACTGCCTGCTTGCCCTGCCTAGTCCAACATGGCGGAGCTGTTCACTGCCTCTGTGTGCCATGCTCACAGCCCCATTTTTAGGCACACAGCCAGTCTATGCTGCCATTAATCAAGTTATAGCACTCTGTCCACAAACCCCATTTAAATGCTCCATAGCCATACCTCCAGAAAGAGTCAGAGTGCATGCTGGCAGCATGGCCCAGAAAGCCAGCATTTCAAAACTGCAACTTCTTTCTGCTACCACTGAATCAGGAAAACTTCTTTTAAAGGAGCCACAGCATGCCACCAGCAAGCAAAGACCATTTGGGAAAATAAATGAGGCTAAATTTTGTTTTTTTTTTTAGTTTCTAGAATTTCTTTCTAAGCCCTCTCAGGTTTTCTGTGGATTTAGTTGACCACATTGGCATGCCAATTTGTATTAAGGAGACAGCTTGTTGGTTTCTGGCTGCTCAGCAGCTCAGACCTGAAATAATCACACAGAAACTGTATTATTTAAATCACTTCTTGGCCCATTAGCTCTAACTTCTTATTGGCTAACTCTTTCATATTAATTTAACCCATTTCTATTAATCTATGTATCACCACATGGCTGTGGCTTACCAGGTAAAGTTCTGGTGTCTGTCTATGATGGGGCCTACATGGCTTCTTTCTGACTCAGCCTCCTTTCTCCCAGCATTCAGTTTAGTTTTCCCCACCTACCTAAGTTCTGTCCTATCAACAGACCAAGGCAGTTTCTTTATTCACCAGTGGTATTCACAGCATATAGAGGGGAATCACACATCAACAGATGATGTTGACTGTGAGTCAAATAATCCCAAGATAACTCTGAATAGAGTATTCTAAACTTTTCCTTTATTAAAAGGGAAAACTCATGGAACAGGACTGGGGTTCCAACATCAAGGTGTGGAGCACAGGAACAAGAGAGAGAGCTGGGCGTGATAGTGCCTTTTTGGTCCCGAAGTCACACCCCAACCTGGTCCTCTTAAAGGCCATTGGCTAAAGGAGGTTCATTATAAGCTCCCCCTTTTTTCTAAATAAGATAGTTCCAAACCCAATACAAATCTATATACACTAAGAATAGATACCAGGTATAAAAATTAAAATTACAACCAGCATAAACAATATTAAGCAAGGAGCACATGAAGGGCTATCCTTGCCCCCACGCAGGGATCCTGAGGTGAGGACAAGGTCAGGACATCTCAACTTTGATTCTCAAGCTCAATTTATTTTAATCCAGCAAATATTCAATACAGTGTTTTGAGCTCTTAAATGTAGACAGAAAGACAACCGTGAAATGTCTCCTAAGGAGAAATTTGCGTGCTTGTCTATGAAACCTAATTTCTCAGCATCTTATCTCTTGGAGGAGTGTGCTTCTAGCCTTGATCATGTTTTGGCCGTTTTACTAATCACAATCATTATTAATCTAACACCTAGTAGTTATGAAGTCTCTAAAGGTGTACTGATATTTAAATTGCTTATGAATAATCTTAAAGGATTTTGCAATTTGGAGAGAGCCTGAATCTCAAGAGTCAAAATTAGTTACCTGGGCATGCAGGATGGCTTAGTCAGTAAAGCAGTCAGTCACAAGTGTGGGGACCTGAGTTCGATTCTCAGAACCCATAAAGCCAGGTGCAATGGCTTGTGTTTACCTACAGAAGCCAGGAATGGTGTGGCCTGTGCTAACCCACCAAGCCAGGTGCTCTGACTCAGTGCTTCAAGTCTGATCTGTGGCAAGATGAGAGGAGGAGGAGATAGGTGAATCCTGCAAACCACTAATCACCAGCCCAGCCAATGTAGGGAGGTCCCAGGCCAGTGAGTGACTCAGTCCCTAAGCCCTGAGCAACAATAATATCCTGATGTCTTAATAATACCCTCTGATCTCCACATATGCATACACACTTGTGCACAGTGCACCCCATAAACATACCTACCCTACATACAAATTAATCAACAGGCTATAAATCTAAGTAGACTTAAAAATTAAGGAACTGGTCTAAGAAATTAAGGAGCTGAGTTTGTTTTCCTTTTGCCTGTACCACTGAAACTCTTGTACTTTATATCAAGGACATATTCATGAATTTGATGACTGCTCATTGAGACTGATTTCACCCTCTAGTCAACACACCTTATAGATATTTTAATTAGCTTGATTTATTCATTCTTCCTTATATGCATACAGCATCATTTTATAGTCCATAAATATAAACAATTGTAATCTGTCAATGTCGAATACAAAATAAAATGAAAAAATGATTTTTCTCTTATTTTGTCTGTACAACCCCAGTTATTTTCAGATGTTGAAGTCACATTGTGTCTTATTTCAGAGCTTGAGGGCTTAACAACTATACAAACGCTAATATACATATTTTTATTTTTATTATCTATTTGAAAGGTTTATTCTTATTTGATAAGGCGAGCTAGAGAGAGAGACAGAATATGAATAAGAGAATTATCACACTCATCAAGACCATCACTCAGAACATTCATTCATTCTCTCTGAAGTAGCCATTATCAATATTTTAATAACTTCAGTTGGCATGCAGTATTTTGATTGGGACCAAATTAAGACAAAATTTAAAAAGCAGTTATTGATTGCCATGAAGGGAAGAAAAGATTTTTACCTAAATGTTTAAAATATGTGTGCTACATGCAGCAGAACTAGAGATTTGGGGATCACAAAAGGCAGCAGTGATATGATAGCACTAAAAACATCAGTTCCCAGATATGTGCTGGAAGATCTTGTAGGTCGTTCCTATCTTTAATCTTTTATTGGGATGGCTCTTTGCATACCTACAATTCTCCTTGGTAGCTCTCTCCAATATCTTAGGGTTTCTTTGTGACTTAATCTTAACCGTCAGAGCTAAATAAAATGATATAGCTCAAACAGCTTTGTTTCAGGGAATCTGTCTCTGTCTTACATTGCTTGGTCTCAGGGGCTTTCAGGAAATTGTATTCAAGCCTCTATGACCCTATAAATGGTGCACTTTGCACGCCTGCTAAACCATCACTGTGTGGAGCATCCTGCCAAGTTCTGCTGCCCCCTTGAGGTAAAGTGGGCCCTCTATTTACCACAAATTTGCATACTCTGGTACCCGGATTTGGGAAAGCACACCCCAGACAGTTATTTCCCAACAGGAAATCTTCAGCAGCATTCTCCGTTCAGATTCTTGTTTCAAATCATTTGGCATTTTTGTATGTTGGAGCCTTGGACAGGTGGAATCTTTCCTTTGAGACATCTCTTCTATTTTATACTTGCTCACACCGCTTTGCTCACCAAACTGTTCAGTTTCTAGGTCCTTCTATTCTCCACCATAGCTGGGAGATGGTTACCACTTGTTTCTCTCTGCCTGCTCTATGGTGGAGAACAGAAGGAGTAGGTGGTTACAACATATCGTGTCCACAGTCAGAGCAGCAGCGTGAGAGAGGAATGTTGGCTCTCCTCTAGCTCCTTCCTCTCTCTCATCTGTTCAGTCCAGAACCCCAGCCCACGCAATGGTTCCACTCATGTTCAGGGTGGAACCTCCCTCCTCCGCTAAACTTGTAGAAATCTGCTTAAGGACGTGTCCAGAGCAGTGGTCCCTAAGTGCATCCAGTCCAGTGATGTTGCCAGTGAAGAGATGAAGCAATGCAAAAACATTACTTCTTTGTTGCTTTATTTTTCATCTTTTAATAAACTTCATAAATAGTTTCAGATGGTATTTTACCATTTAGAAAGAGAAATTTTTACTTAAGCTTTTCATTTCATTTTGGGTTCCACTTCCATCTACTTAATGAAATACGACTCTGACTTTCCTTATATATGCTTTCATCATATTAAATTTTATATTAGTAACCTAAAAATTCACAGCATCCCTGCTTTTGTTTGCTTGGATGGAGTTGGTAAGATAGTAAACAAAGGTAAGGTGGTGGACAGCATAAAAATATGGCACATATTGTCTGATGAAATAACTCACTGCTGTGCACACCGCCATGGCAACTCTCCATCTTTGTTCATGAATGAGGCATGGATTTGCTTTATGATATTTTCCCCTGTGTCTACATGGAAATATGGCTGTAATAAACTTAGTGCTCCATTTTTGTCCTATATCCTGGCATTTTTTTTTCTAAAACAAAACAAAACAAAACCCGCGAGACAGCTCTAATGGACTCTGTTTTACTGCCCAAGAATAACTGAGAAGTTAAAAGACTCGGTTTTGGAACTGTGAGGGCTTTTGTCTTGGTTCATTTTGAAAATGTGCTTGATTCACTTAAACACAGAAAGGTCAGATTTTAGCTTGCTGTGGATTGAGCTTAACTTGATTGTGAATACAGCTTGGTATTGTAAGTTTAATTATGATTGAAGCTTCAGTCAGATTAGATAAAGTCGTGACTTGCATATTTTTTATAGTTCTATAAAATATCCTAGAACTGTCCATGGCTTCAACACATGGCTCATCTAATGCTCACTTAAGAGACATGCAAAACACACAGATTCCATTTTAGTCTACACTGTGGTCACATGTAATGAGTCTTTACGTTAGTTCTGCTATTTTAATGCGTATTATCCTTGTGCGAGGAGATAATGCAAATAGAGATGAAGTTATAGCCTTTGTTTCACTGAAAAATAATCAAATACATAAATGATAGGGGCTGGGGACATGACCAGGAGTGGCTATATTTTTATGATGGTCATGTACGTCCACCAGCACTTTGGTTCCAAGTTCTAAATCCAGCAGCAGATGTAAGTCTATATACTTGGGAGCTCATGTTCTCTAAAATATGAATGTTAATCTATGTATTGCTAACACATTCATAAAAGGTCAAAGTACTTTTGCTCCTACAGGACTACGTTTTATTGTTGATTTTCAGAGCTGCACACTGAATTCAGGAACTTGCTTGTACGAGGCCAGTGTGTCTTATCACTGAGCTATGTCCCCAGCTCTGAAACACATAAATGTATAAGGTGGCCGAAGACTTGGGATACGGTGGCAAACCCCTATAATTCTAGTTACTTGGAAAGCTGAAGCTGGAAGGTGACAACTTTGAAGCTATCTTGGGTTGTATATAGCGTTCAGAACCACCATCTGTAATTCAGTAAAATTCTTTTCTCAAAATTTAAAGAAGGTCTGGGCTTGTGGCCCAGGGTAAAAAATGTTTCCAGAACATGGAAGTTCCTTAGTGACTGCAAGAGACCAGTGCTACAACAAATACATAAATGATGGGCAAATGACTAATCAAAACAGATAAGAAGATACGTAAGTCAAGCTCTTTTGGCACAGAGAGCTACTAACTGAGACATAAATTGCATCTTTACAGGGCCATACAGGTGCAGGAAAGAAAGCAGCAAATAGTTCTACATGGGGCCCAGCATAACGTTGTGTGTGAAGTGATAACAGCTTCAGGCTCCAGATTCTTGGATGTAGCACAGAGAAACTCTAAACGTTCATCACCAAAAGCATAGAGACAGCCTTCAGAGAGACGTTAGGAGATCCCAAACTGACTTGTTAGAAACAGTTTTCCCAAGTGATGCTTTAACTCTCACACGAGAAAGGTTTTAGTTTAGTAACTGGTTGCTTTTTATTGTCCTGGCCATTTTTCTGGCTCTAATTCTATAATACTAGCTAGTGTTTCCCACTCATTTTTCCTTTTACTTTATCACAGACAAGGTGGGAACGTGCAAAGTGAAAGGTATCGATAGAATTCAGTGTTTGCTCCTCTATTCAGCAATTTAATGGGCAGCACCTTGAGTCCAGGAGGATTGTGTTCTTAGGGTTCATGTGGTATGACTTGAGAGCACAATAAACAGTTGTTTATTAATTATATTATAGTTATATTATTAAATAATTATTTACAACATAATATTTACTATAATATATTTATATTACAACCGCATTATATTTATTATAATACAATTATATTTATTAAAACAGTTGTTTATTAATAAATAGACTTACTCAGTGTATTTCCTATGGTGTAGATTTCATATGCATAAAACCTTAAAAGTTTATTTCCTATGGTGTGGATTTTTTATGCATGTTGGGAAGGCCTCTTATCTTTCCAGGACTCAGAAATATAAGTTCCTGTTATTCTATACTGTAGCTGCTGGGATCCTACGAGAGAAAAAAGATAAGCAGGCAAGAGGCATCACTTTATGTTTTTAAAATGACATTTTATTTATGAACTCTTTCTCTTGTGTGTGTGAGAGAGCATGCATGCTCCTTCACAGATATGCAACAGTGTACATGTGGAGGTCAGAGGACAACATTTCGGCAGTGACATGTCTGTGTTGACGGTGTGGTTTCCAGGGATTGAACTCAAATCATTAGGTTGGAAGGAAGTGTCCCTACCCACTGAGCAACTGTGCTAACTTCCTAAGGTGCATCATTTTAAAACTACTTATGCAGTTAGCTGTTACTTTGCATTTCCTCATAGGTCAGCATCAACATTGTCCCAGCCCAACTGCAAAGGAGGCTGGGAAGTACAGTGTGGCATACACGTGGACTCTCGGAACACCAGCTACAAAACAAGGAAATGAAAGATGGAATATGTTGTTTGACTCTTTTCAATCCTACTGTCTCTCTAGACTTTAGACCTCTAACACGGGGTGTTTGGCTTTAAGTATGGCTTAAAAGTTGGATGAACTTTGGTTAAAACATTCTAAGTATAGCTTTAAATGTTACACAACTTCTCTATCATAGTTATGATATCTATGTAATAGTTAAGAAATTTATACAGATCATCCCATGTAAATGCCCCTCTGATGAAGAGTAGGCTATGTCTTTCCTTCTGTGTATAAGAACACTGAGGCCAGGGTTATAACGATGTCACGGAAGGTTTCATAGCAGGATTCTGAAGCAGGCTGTTTTCATGCAGAGCCTTGATATTACTCATTGTGGAAGTTGTCTCTCTAGAATTTTTCCCTTGAAAAATGAGAAAACTGATTCTTACATTTAATGATCTATTAACTAATACTAACCTGTTGTGCAGAAAGCTCCACGTAATGCTTGTTTTCTCCCTTCATACACAGAGAGACAGGACAGGCGGAGGCCACCCCGCACTACCATTGATGACTTCAAATGCCTCTTTCATACAGCAGTAAACAATGACTAAGTGGAAGTTTAGTGTAAACAGTTTTGCTATACTGTTAATTTGTCATAGCCTGGTGATTCCACAGAGTAACATCTCTGGGCCAACTAGGCTCCCAGTGAAATAGATTCCAGAATGGGACTCTCTTTAAAGACTCACACGTGGAGACACAATAGCAACATGGTTCCCCCCCAAAACAAAACCTACTCAGACCCCTCACTCTAAAACTCATGGGCAGATGATTTGATTCAGATTTAAAATGGAGTGAAGGTGTGCCTCCTTGCCCCAGGAAGGGCATGGTTAGTGCTTTCTGTTAGCTTTCTGGGATGACCTTGCAATGGCGTCATGTGGATGAGCTCCTTCTCCCAGCGTGACTTATAAGATGAAATGTTGATTTTACTTGTGTCAAAAATGGAGCCATGACATTGGGCAGATAATTTTTAAGTACGAAGGATAATGCCTAAAGAATTGTCTACACATTTGCTAATCCACTTAAAGTGACTCCTGACATTTCCTACCGAGTTGGGGATTGGCTGTCTATAGGGATTTTAAAACTGCGTGGCAGTGGGATGTGCTCAATATTTTATAGTGAATGAAACCAAGCCCTCCACACTTCATGATGGCTTTGGAAAGCTCAACCATCTACTGCTGACACAAAGTGGGGTTCAACTTGGACCTTGTTTGATGGCCAGCCCTTCTGGACTCCAGATGGAGAGAGCCAGGAACAAGTGTGTAGTGAAGACCTGTTAGCTGCTGTTTCTCTGGATTGGCTGAGGTGCTGTTCTTTAGCTCACCTTGTTCTTAGAAAACCACCTCACTATTTGAAGTTCTTTTTGAGCTGAACTATTCCAATTTGTAAGAATGATGTAGAACTGGGTGACTCTAATTCATGTGCCCATGAATTTCTAGTTCTGATTACTAATTCGTGTCTCTGGGAGCCTCCTGTATATGTTTTCAGTGTAAACTTTGAAAGTACTTGATACAATAAAGAGTGTACCTATAGTGGGAAATCTACTATATTACTTATTATATATATTAGTACCTACAGGTCTACATATATACATACTAGTAATATATACACTCTACCTATATCCCCTGGCCCCTCTGAGAGTTCATATCAAGTAAGAAATATGACACGTAGTTCTGAGTCCCTGGTAAAAGTTCTTGGATTTGCTGACTATTGTTTAATTCCAGATTTATTATGTAAAGAACTTCAGAATATATTCTCCCTAACATTCAGCACCAGAGAAATATTGTCATTCTTTTAACTCATTTGGTAGACTCAAATTAAACTTGCCACTTGCTGTGGTTCTGTCCTGGTGACCACTAGTTTCTCCTTTGTCTTTCCAGAGCGTGACACTAACTTTCATGCTCAAGACGGTAGGCATTCATAACTGAAGTCTTCTGGTATACCTGTCATCGTTCAGCTTGCTGCATTTGTGCTCGAAACTGGCTTCAGGGCTTTTGTTGTTTGTTCCTCTAGCCTCTACAGTGAGCTGCACAAATCCTTTATGGAACCACACAGGGTAGAAATAATAAAGAATAAAAAAGGCATGCGCAAGGTTTCCCGGATATTGAGTGCAGAGCTGACCCTGCCTCAGTATTAGTTTCAGCTCCATTTTTTTAAAAAAACAAACATTGGTTGGTTGGTTGGTTGGTTGGTTGGTTGGTTGGTTGGTTGGTTGGTTGCAAGCAAAACCACGAAGTTCCACCTGTAAAGGTTTCTGCCCCAGTGTTCCTAGCTCTGGAGCTGTCAGGGGCAGCACAGGACAGTCTTTCTCCGCCAGCAGAAGAGGGAGTGTTCCTGGAGTACAGGCGATTACAACTGAGCCAGTCACCGTCAACGCTTTGCGTGTCCACAGCTTACGGCCAGTAACGTGGTGCCAGGGGCACTCACAGGTGTAGTGTGTTTCTGCTTAGAAAAACACGAGTAAAAGAACACAGAGTCCATGTTTAAAAGAACTGCTCTGTCAAAATTACAGACAGGGAAGGCACCTACAGTTTTTGAAGATGACCGTCATCATACGTCCTCAGGAGTGTTGGCGGCAGAGGACGCGTAGACTAGGTTCCACTTGGTATCTTTAGTAGCCTGAGGACTTCACCTAAACTGTAAGGACCTGATTCAGGCCGAACCGACATGTTTGTCTTTAAGCCTGAACTGAATTTTAGGACTAGCTTGTATAAAAAAAAGACACTTTTCTACAGTCATGAGAGTTCAAAGGAGAAAAGATGCTTAGGGAAATCTGTAAGGTGGGCAGGAGATAAGAAGTAAGGTCCAAGAAGGACCTAGGGAGTTATTGTAAAATTTTTCTTGAATTTATATAAACTCCACAATTTTTAAACTATTTATTGTTTTGTCATCCAATTTAACTCTTTGTTATGAATTACTAATTTTATTAGTTTTTATAGCTCATTTTACATTTTAATGAAAGTGAGTTTAGTTAATATGTTTCTGGCCCAGGAACATATTTTAAAGTGGCCAAGAAAAACCAGTTTAGAGTTAGTAAATGTTTAGGTTATCTTTAGATCTGTTTTCCAAATACTTGCAAGTTAGTCAGTAATTGTCAACTATAAAGCTGGCTAGAGCATAGACGGTCGTTTATCTCTAAATATTTCCTTAGTTTTGGAAACCTTGTTCCACACACACATCAGTATATTCCATTATATATGTGTTTATCTCTGTTTTAATATCTTTTCTCCTCTTTCATAAGCTCCTTGTCAGTCTTGCCACAATCTCTCTCTCTCTCTCTCTCTCTCTCTCTCACACACACACACACACACACACACACACACAATTTTTCTTTCTTTGCTTCTGAAGAATTACTGTCAGTGTTTGCCAGTGAAGATATGTTTTGGGTTTGTTTTATGTGGTACTTTGGGAAAGGACTTTCTCAGCTTCTTCCCTGAGACCATCATCTTTCACAGGGTCTCTAATTCTCCCGCTCATTTATGCAAACTCGAGGGTGGAGCACCACATTGGGCACCATAATTGTCAACACGAAACCACAGCTCTCATATTAAAGGGAATAAGAGATATTTTATTTCAGAGCCATTTTGAGTGAAAAGGGTCCAGAAACAAAGATTTACGGTATCCCCAATTCCATGTCAACATGGAAGCATTTGCATGAAGCAATACAGTTTTACTTAACAAAGAAAGTCATAAATCAAGATAAGTTTAAAATACATTGGTGGGTACATCAGAGAGGTGGTTAGAGCAAGATGATTTTCTGTAGGCCTAAGATGTCTCTGGTGACTTTCTTGGTTTTTAGTTGGTGGAAACTGCTAAGTTTAATAGTTTTTTTAATCTATTAGTCATAGGATGTTAGTTTGGACACAGAAGCGGGCAAGGAATAGCTTTTCTGGGTACTAAAGAAATTCCCAAGATAAACTAAGATCTGAACCTTTCTATTGTTTTGGTTTTTGACTATTTTTTTTTTACATTTTTCTCTGTTCCTCCTCCTGCCTCTCCCTTCCCCTTCAACCCACCCCCAAAGTCCCCATGCTCCCAATTTACTCAAGAGAGACTGTATTTTTCTGCTTCCCATGTAGATTAGATCTATGTATGTCTCTCTTAGGGTCCTCATTTTTGTCTAGGTTGTTTGGGATTGTAATTTGTAGGCTGGTTTTCTTTTCTTTATGTTTAAAAACCACCTATGAGTGAGTA
>LOEQ01003069.1:91193-121994 GCA_001685075.1 Bramus lutescens | reverse complement strand
TTCTGTGTCTGGGTTACTTCACTCAAAATAATGTTTTCTAGCTCCATCCATTTTTCTACAAAATTCAAGATGTCATTTTTTTCTTTTGTATAGTACTCCATTGTGTAAATGTATGACATTTTTTCTTATCCATTCTTTGGTCAAGGGGCATTTAGGTTGTTTCCAGGTTCTGGCTATGACAAACAAAGCTGCTATAAACATAGTTGAGCACATGTCCTTCTTTTGGAGGCACACCACCCAGCTCCCAAATCACAACACAGAGGCTTATTCTTACTTATGAATGCCTGACCTTAGCTTGGCTTGTTTTTAGCCAGCTTTTCTTAAATTGTCCCATATTCCCTTCCCCCCTAGGCTTTTTCTTTTTCTTACCTCTGTATAGCTCACATTCCCTCTTACTCCATGGCTTGTTGTATAGCTGGGTGTCTGACCCCAGACATCTTCTTCTCCATATTCGCTCATTGCTCTTTCTTCCTCTTCCAGATTTCTTCTTTTATTTATTCTCTCTGCCTGTCGGCCCCACTTATCCTTTCTCCTGCCTTGCGATTGGCCATTCAGCTCTTTATTAGACCACCAGGTATTTTAGACAGGCAAAGAATCACAGGTTTACAAAGTTAAACAAATGAAGCATAAACAAGAGCAGCACATCTTTACATCATTAAACAAAAGTTCCAGAGCATGAGCACATGGAACACACCTTAAAACAATATTCTACAATCTCTTTACCGTTCCAACCCCCTCATAGTAACAAAATTGTAATTTCTTCCAATCTCTGCACACTCAGTCTCTTTCCAGGGTTTTTCACTCACAGACCTTAAAATTTCAGAATTTCTCCCCAAAACTCTCTGTTGTCTAGTGTGATAAATGATATTTCCTGTCAACTTGACAGGATCTAGAACCACCAAGGAGACAACCTCTCAGCAAGCATGTGAGGGGCTATTTAGTTTAATCCAGGGAAGAGCTGCCTTAATTGTGGGCAGCACCATTCCCTGGGCTGGGATCCTGTATTGACTAAGAAGGAAAAGGGAGCTAAATGAGGTATGTATAGTCCCTCATCTTTGACCATGGATGCAATGTGAGAGTCATTTTAATCTTCTGCCTGGCATGATGGGTTATACCCTTGAGCTGTGAGTTAGTATGAAGCTTTCTCTTTCAAACTGTGTTTGCTAGATTAGAGTATTTTATCCTAGCAACAGAAACATGACTAACATGGCTAGCCATGCCTTAACAAAATAGATTTCCTGTTATTTTCTTCCTGTATTTGAAGCAACAGTGCTTTTTAAATGAATCAGTGATGATTTTAGACAGACAATAGGCTATCCCTTCCTATTTATTACCAGAATATTTCCTTTGTTCCCCTATGGAATGTACCTGTGAACTTCACTATTTCGGCATGTTCACTCTAGGTTGTAAGTTTGTCTTGTCTTTTCTGCATGGCCAGTGCTAACCAAGTAATTGTCATGTAGCAAGCATGTCATCAATACTAGATTAGGCACCTGTAAGTATTACATAGGTTAGATAAGGCTGAACAAGGAGCCATCAGAATCATTAAACTTCCTTGAATAGGTATTGCAGTGCCGAAAGTATTTCTGGCAGGTTGGTTCAGCTCTTTTGGGAAAATGGAGACTATAGCCAGAAAAACCACAGGAAGGCCTACAAGTGGATAGTGGTGGCTGCATGGAGTCAGGAGCCTGGGATAGGAAGTCTACTGCATGCAGTTATTACTCACATGATAATTATACACACATGGTTATTGCACGTGATTACTACATGTGTGATCATTATATATATATGTGTGTGTGTGTGTGATTAGCACACATGCAAGACAGTATACATGTCTTTTGTACATATGGGTTATTTGTACATATGTGATTATTTAACACATGTGACCATTATATGTATGTGATTCTTACACATGTGTGATTGGCACACACATGATTAATCACATCCATGTGATTAGCATACACATATAATTAGTAAACGTGTGATTGAACACACATGCAATACTTTAATAACACTACTCATCAACAGAAGATTAAGTTAGAGAAGACAAAAGGAGCATTTAGAGTTGGTAAAGCCAACGTGTGGTAAGCATTTTGCAATATTCCAAATACTAAGAGGTGCAACAAAGGGTCAGAACATAACATGCTACATTGGGCAGGCGTCAGTCGTCCCACATTAATCCTGAAAATGAGAAGTATTCAATATGGTAATTCTGTTTGGGGTTGTTTTTTAACTTTTCTCAGCAAGAAGCAGGGCTTTCTGCACCACTCCTACCATGAGTCTGTAGTGGAAGTGACAGCGGTTTAGAGAGTTGTCCGCTGCACTGGGTTCAAAGCCTTGATCGCTTGCACATCAATGTTCTTGTGCTTCCAGTTGTCCACAGCCTCTGCCTAAATTGTAGACCCCAGGGTGGTACCCTGGAATAGACTTGGAGCACCTTGCTTTTGGACGGTCTTGTTTCATTTCCTGTGCTACGCTGTATGGACTGCCTTCCAGATTCCAGGCTTTTGGTCACATTGAGAAATTACCTAGGTTTTCTGCTTCCTCTCTAGACAATGCAGAGAGCAATCCATAGTTTACACCAATTATTTGTGGTTCCCACACTTGTACCAAATGCTGTGGCTATGCCTGGTGTCAGACATAGGATGCAGCTTGTGATGTCTATCTAGTTCTAGAGCTTTCTTACCATTCTGGGGCATCCAGAATCTTCCAGTAGATTTGCACATTCTTCTAGCTAAACTCATATAATCCCCACTCAGTTTCCCTTACATCACCATCCTTCCTGGATTGTTTTCCATGACGTCACTGTACTGCCTGGATCATATTCCATGATGTCACCGTACTGCCTGGATTGTGTTCTATGACATCACCATCCTGTCTGGGTCATATTTCCTTTCAGGTGGAGAATAAGAGATACTTCAATTTCACCCTTTTATTTAGACATAAGATGGGCAAAACTTTCCAAGGAAATGGTTCAGTGGTCAACTCACAGGTTCAGAGCCTAAGACAATATAAATCTTTCATATTGTATGAGAACTGATATTCAGAGAGTTAATGGGTTAAATTACACAAAACTTCTTCAGTTTAAATTCTAGGCTCACAGCAGGGTAGGTGGAGTTTTCACTGACTAAAGCTTCCTCAGGGCATTGAAAGCTCGTGATGTATGTGGAAAAGGATCTGTTGGGTGGAGATATCCAGTTCCAGCAGGGTCACCAAGCAAACTTTCAAAGGGAACCCATGAGTTATATCTCATCACTGTTGGTTTTCCACAACATGTCAGGATTCTCCTAACCAAATGCCCCCAACATGGGGATACTGCAGCTAATGAGATCCGCTGGCTAAAATTATTTGTTTTTCAATTGTTGGAAAGAATGCATGTTTATAACCTAAATGAAATCATCAAGAAGAGGCCCAGGTATTACATAGGCATTCACCAGTGCATGCCATGTGCAAGCAGTTAGTTATGGTATGAACCATATAACTATATAGTCCATATCTTTTGTGTAACAAAATCTGACACAAGAGCTTTTATGAATAAATACTAAGCATGGGTAGTAGCTCTTCATTATATATTTTGTTTAAATATTCAGAATTTTAAGACAATTATTTAAGTACCAAATATGATTGACATACAAACTTTCCCATAGATAAATAGGAAATGCAATAACCAAGATATGTAAAATCTAAGCACCCTCAAAATAGAGTGTACAATGTTTATTTGATTTGGCATTTTTTGCACTTAATAAGGATAGTAGCACCTTGGGTATTAGAGGAAAGAATTGCACTCACTCACCATCCTTAGCTTCCTTCTTGTGAGCGGTCAGCACTGGTCTAATTTCCTTCAGTCCTTAAGTGTCTAAGATACGCCAAAGCCAAAATATAGTCAGGATTTTTTTTCACCTAAAAGGGGTGAAATTATCCTGTGACAAAAAAATACCCTCTCTCTCTATTTTAAGCAGGCATTGGTTGCTGCTTTTGTTGAGTTGCTGGGGGATTGAACCATTGATCTATTTTCCCAGGCCTTAAACATTCTAATATGGAAAAACCACTTTTGCATTTTAAGCCTCATTTACTTCAAGTAAATGGACAGGGCCTAATACAGACTGTTTCTCCTATGTGAGTTAGCCCCCCACTAGATGGTATATGGCTCGATACTTGTAGTCCTTGAAAGAAAAGACTGCTCTGTACCCATTGCCATTGTCCTACCGGGAGCTCTTGTCTCACATCTCCTCCTTCTTCTTGACAGGGATTCGACAAACACGTGGATGTGTCATACGTTGCCAAACATTACAACATGAGCAAAAGCAAAGTAGACAACCAGTTCTACAGTGTGGAAGTGGGAGACTCAACCTTCACCGTTCTCAAGCGCTACCAGAACCTGAAGCCTATTGGCTCTGGGGCTCAGGGAATAGTTTGGTAAGTAGAATGGGTTTGTTATACTTTCAGGGGAGTAATGCTGGATTTGTTGACAAGATACAGACAGATAAGAACACAAATGTCAGGTTAAATACACATATTGAAAGTATAAAATTGATAGGCACCACTCGTTTATTAATTTTCTACTTGTTAACAATATGCAACAAGGCTTACAATGTTCTCCCGGTCACCAGAAATCCAAAACTGCCACACAAAGACATAGATCCAGAGGATAGAAGTGCTTTAGCCGTTGCTACTGTATTTAGCAAAGTTTATCTGTATATTTCAGAGCTAGAAGGATTGTATCTGAGACAGGGTCAGTTAGGTCCCCAGCACACTTAAGAGAGATGAGTGAGTTTTGTCTGTGACTGTTAAAGTTTGTCCTGGTGAGTTTTGTATCACCTAATCACAAGCTAGATTCATTTGGGAAGAGGGGATCTCAGCTGAGGAAATGCTCCACCAGGTGGCCTGGTAGGCAGTCCTGTGAGGCATTATCTTAATGGACGATTGATTTGTGAGGTCTCAGCCCATTGTGGGAGGTGCCACCCCTAGGCTGGTGGTCCTGGGTGCTATAAGGAAGCAGGCTGTGCAAGGCATGGGGGGCAAGCCAGTAAGCAGCACAGTAAGATCCGTGTACATCTCTCTTAGTGTCCTCATTGTTGTCTAAGTTCTCTGGGATTGTGGTTTGTAGGCTGGCTTTTTTGCTTTATGTTTAAAAATCACCTATGAGTGAGTACATATGATAATTGTCTTTCTGTGTCTGAGTTACCTCACTCAAAATAATGTTTTCTAGCTCCATCCATTTACCTGCAAAATTCAAGATGTCATTATTTTTTTCTTCTTTGTAGTACTCCATTGTGCAAATGTACCACATTTTCCTTATCCATTCTTCGGTCTAGGGGCACTTAGGTTGTTTCCAGATTCTGGCTATGACAAACAAAGCTGCTTTGAACATAGTTGAGCACATGCCCTTGTGGCATGATTGAGCATCCTTTTTTAACAGCAGGAAACTGAAAACCAATAAGCACGTGAAGTAAAGGACTGTGGTTATCTCTAACTGCTGCTTACATCTCAGAGCCAGGATATGTGAGCTAACGAAATAGCTTTGCTAATACTCCACACATTGGTCTGGTAAGGAGCCCTCTGAGCTGCTCTTTTCCTGTCTTTGAACTTGAACTTCTGTTTACAAGTATTATTGACAATGTGTAGGTTGCAACCATTGGCACAGCTGTAAGGTGGTGACACAATACCCCTAATCCTGGCACTGGGAGGCAGAGCAGGTGGACCTCTGTGAGTTCTAGGTCAGCCTGGTCTACAGAGCGATTTCCAGGACAGCCAGAGCTACATCGTGAGACCCCCGTCTCACAAAACAAACAACAAATTAAATTACAGCACAATTTATAAATTCACACTGAGCAAGATGATCGTCTCTCAGGTTGAAACTTGAGTGGGGACATTTTATGGAGATGGGGTTTATGGACAAAAGCAGAGATGGCTCAAACCATGCAGGTGTTTTCCCAAGCCCCAGATTTCCTTAATAACACAACAGGGACCTCCCCAATGGTTCCCAGGTGATGATATTTTGTCTTGGGAAGCATCGCTCACGCTTCCATGGTGCGTTTCTTCCAGCTTCTAATGAGCCATTACCCTAAGTGACTCAGCTTTAATGGCCCATTTATATTTAGCCCTGATCAGGGAAGCAATCATTCTCTGTGTGTGGAATACCAATATGCCCTGTATCCATTATTCTCTGTGTGTGGAATACCAATACGCCCTGTATTATTTTCTGCTCTCTTCACTGTCCTCCGCTGCAACCTTCCTGAAACAGCGTTGAGCTTCAGACATGGTCTTCATTCCCGCGAGAGGGTTGAAGCAGCCATACCCAAGTGGAAGAGAGCAGGGTGGGATGTTTTATTCTCCCTCAGCCTCTGCTGCTCTTCTAGGCCTCTTTGCATGGGGTTGACTTTAAATGGCTGCTTATAGTTTTCTCGATTAATGCATAAGCCTTGTGAATATCGTTCCATACTTTCCAGAGAAAATGGAAATAATTTGGGAGGTAATAGGCAGAGGTTTGGTGTCAGAATGCTTAAAGGCAAATGTTTATAAAATATTATACATAACATCCATAATTTTATGCTGACTATAAAGAATGTGAGTTGATATGTATAAATATATGCCAAATTATAGGTGATATTTATGAGGTTGGTAGTATATTATCTAAAGATTTATATTTGGGTTTAGGTGTATAATAGAAAATTAATTCCAAATTTCATTATTCTTCAGTTAATTTTTAATTAATTTTCAATCCTGGGTTTAAAAAGTAACAAGAATTTGTAGTCTAAACACTTTTTTTGGCAGAAGTGAAAAGTATTCATTTGCATTTCCATAAATAATCACTCACAGATATTTGACTTTCTTAAAAATCATTTATTGGGGTAAATACCAATGCCTCTGTTGGAAGAGACAATTAGTTAATTTTTCTTGTGTTTATTTATAATGTCTGTTTCAGTCCCTGAGATGGGATAGTTAAGGGACACTGATTCTTGCTTCATGAGGCCTCCCTATCTTTGAGATTATCAACAAACAACTCATTGTATGGTCACTGTGTTTCTTTATCTGATGCATAAATCCTGAGTAATTCTTAGGATTAATGTGTATCCATTCTGTATAATACTTAACCTGTCTATACATAGGCTATGTATATGCTAAACTCTGCACTATCCAGTTTGTACTAGAAAAGACCATGTTTCTCATGGGAAGAATGCAGCTTCATTAGTGTGATTGAATTATGCTAAATAACAGATGGCCCTTCCTCTGATTGTGGGTATCTTAGTTACGCAGGCCCGGTCCCTTCCACCTGCAGACAAGCCATGCTTGTTTTAAAGGAAAGAAGATGTGGAATTATAAACATTGCAACTAAAGCTGCCAGCGCTTGAAAGGGTCTTTTAATAGAGCTCAGAGGGAGGCCCTCATCATCCCCTCTCCCTGCAGAGGCATGCCTCTGGCCTGTTGCAGCATGACATTCTGTTTATAGCATTGGGCTGTCTTGCTCATCTAGGATTTGACTGCAGGAGCTGAGGACAGAGGAGTGGCATCTTCCATCAGTTGGGAAGACAGAGTGACAGGCCTGGCATTGTCTCTGTCTGCTCTCTGCTCTCAGCTCCAGAGTCACACCCTCTCTTGCAATGGGATTGAAATTTATTTAAAACATTTGACCCTGTCAAGTGCTTTTCACTTCACCTGTCACAAGTTATGAATTCAGCCTTGAATCATTGCATGTTAAGCTCCTGTCTACCATGGGATGGTCTGTCAGGAACAGGAGAGGCTCTTGTCCACTCCACTGGACGTGGGTTTCTTTTAGTTACTGACATATTTACTCCCTGCTTTGTCAAACTGTGCTCTCGCTTATTTATATTTTTATTTTTGTCATTAAAATGTTTTACACAAAAGATTTAATTACGCTCACTTGTAAAACTCAAACATTTTATTTTTGATCAAGGTGGCTCAAACCCCCAGTATATTTTAGAAACCCAGCCTTCGGGTTCACCCACAGCAGCAGACTATGGGGTGGAAAACTGGCTGAAAATGAATCAACTTCGGAGTCCAAGTGAAGGGAAATTTACATAGCAAAACTGTACACTGGAAACATCAGCAGTTAGCAGAGATTCGACAGAGAACAGATAATAGATAATAGGTTTGCTGGCATGGTGGTTTGAGAGTCCTAAGGTGGAAAGAACTGAGGAGGAGAGGAAAACTAGAAGCCAAATTGTTTTCGTGTTGATGCCATCCCCTCTCTTCCAGGAGGGTTCCCTCTGAGCCATTTGTCCCAATGTCTCTTCATGGACCTTGTCCATCAAAGGCTCCTTTTGACCTTTGGCCGTAGCTCATGTGCTGGTTTGTTTTTTCTTACTTAACCTTGACGCCATGAGGATGAATGACCCAGACTATCCAATGTGATTTCCTCTTCTCTGTCACCTCGTCTGTAGCTCTGTTTTCCTACCTCCTCTCCAGCCCGTTCTTCCTGGAAGTCTGCGCCAGCTACCACGGTCTAATCGCACTGATTTTCTCCATTACAGGTTTATGAGCTTCATCCTCAGCTGGGCTCCTGCTCTTGCTTAGCAACCCTTTGCCTTGTATGTCTCCTCTGCCTCCCATACCATTTCCCTTGGCGGCCGTTACAGGCCTTTTACAGCTCTCCCGCCAGCCTCTAATTTCATTTCCTTCCTCCATTACGTGCGGAAGGCTCCCTTCCCTCCGCCTTGCATGAGAAAACATATGGTATGAAGCAAGCAGGCTCTTCCTTTTCCCTTCCCCACTGCTGTCTGAAGCCTTCCCTGCTCAGTGTGTTCCTCCATGAAGAAGGCCCCAGCATGGCTGCCCACCTGCGTTTGTGATTCCCACCCCTCCCACCTCTGCACAGAACCAACAGAAGCTTCCTCTCCCCTGCCCATAGAAGGCCTCTCTACACATTTTCAAAACAGGTCATTTAGTCTTCATTTGCCCCTAAAAGACCTTTCTGTCACTCCTTTCATAATCAAAGTTTCTGATAGCTTGATATGAATTTTGATAGATTGATATAAATTCAGTGGATTTGCCACCCACCAGTCTCATTTCACAAATGGTCCCAATCCTGTAACAATATGGCAGATGCAGAAGGAGACTGGGGACAGCATGGGGTTTCTCCCATGTAGCTAACTAATCCACTGCCTTTTCTTTCATTTTCAACGTCTATGTAATGTTTGGACACAGATACGATCTGCAGAGTTCAGGGCTCTCTGAGGAATAGAACCAATAGAAGGAACATAGTTTGTGCAGTGAGAGACAATGGCTGTTTCACTCTGCAGAGGCTGAGAATCCAGTAGTTGCTTAGTCCACCATGCTGATTGTCTCGGTGCTCCCAATCTGGAGCTGAAGGCCTGGAGGATTATGGAGAGCTGCTGGCTACCTTGACTCTACAGGGACTCTTGAAGAACCTGGTTCTATATTGGCAAAGGAACCCCACGGCAGTAGGCTAGGTGAACATGCCAACAAGAAGGCAAGCAGGCACAAAGCAAAGTTTTCTTTTCGATGACATTAAGTCTAGGATGCCGTCTATATTTAGGTGGGTCTTCCAGTGTCAAATAATGTCATCAAGAACATTCCTCATGGGAGTGTGTTTTAGTTGATTCCAGATGAAGTCAGGATGTCAAATGAGCCATCACACTATCAAAGTATTAATTCTTATTTCATTTGAATTTCAAAATGATAGCTTTCAAACTTTGTCCATGTTTGGAATTGGACTGTGAAGGGGACAGCATGTGTGAGGTTTCCAGTTATTTCATCTGAAGATAGAGCTAGAAAAAGCACAAATAGACAGTAGTTAAGGTCCTAATATCAGGCATTAGCCAAATAGGTGGTAGTTTTCAGCCTTATTAACCAACTGTCTTAGGTTGCAGCCCGACCTAAGGAACAGGGTCCTTTAAAGTTAATAACCAGAAAAGTCAAAGACATGGAGGGCAAAGACATGAACTGGGAGTGTTTTCTTATTAATTACTTCTTATTGCAACAAAATACCTGTCAAAAGCAGGATGGACCAGTTTATTTTGGCTCCTCATTTGAGAGGGGAGGATATACTCCATCATGATGGAGAAGACATGGAGGCAGGAAGCTGAGGTGGCTGATCACAGCCAGGAAGCAGAGCGTGAACAGAAAGTGGGGTTGTACTATAGAACCTCAAGACTTGAACACAGTGACCCACTTGCTCCTTGTGACTTCCAATTAAGGGTCCCCCAACCATCTAAAAGGGTGTCACCTGCTTGAGAACGTGTCACATTCCACAGGGGAAGGAGGTAGAAAAACAATTGCTAATATCAGATATTATTTCTGAATCTGAACGAGGTATAGAGGCAGATGTCAAGAATCAGGCAAGGGTGGGATGCCTGAAAACATGGAGGCGAGTGTCACGAGCATTTCTGGCTGGAGAGTGAGTGGCAATGCTGGCTGGGCTTGAACCTGGCTGCAAAATGTGTGTCCTTTGATGCATACCTAGAACTAGAGTTGGTGGATCATATGGTACTCCTAATTTTGCTTTGTTTCCGACTTTCCATGACTTTCTAATTTTTAAATCCCATCATTAGGAGTGGTTTCCCTTTTCCCATATCCCTATGAAGTTTGTTTAGTTTTATGTTGACTTGATTCATGTGTTATTGTTTATTCTTCTTATGTATGTATGTGTGTCTCCATGCTTGTGTGTATGTAGTTGGTTGTATATGAATGCAATGTATATATGTAAGAGTGGATGCCATAGGCCTCAGATTCTAGTCCCCAGGAGCTCTCTATGTGAGTGTGAGTGTGTGTGTGTGTGAGTGTGTGTGAGTATGAGTGTGTGTGAGTGTGTGTGACTGTGTGTGTGTGTGTGTGTACATTCACATATATTGATGTAAGCATGGACATGCCATAGTACACTTGCAGAGGTCAGAGAACAGCCTTGGGTATCAGTCCTCTTTTTCCATCTTATTTGAGACAGAGTCTCTTTGTTGTTGTTTTTTTCATCATGTACACCAGGCTACCTTTTCTAGGAATTTCCAGGTCATGTACATCAGGCTATCTTTTCTGCCTCTTCTAATAATTTTCAGGGCTCTCCTGTTTCTACCTCACATCTCCTCATACAAGTACTTGATTTGCACACTTGTGCTTTGCCTTGGGTTTTTATGGTAGTTTTTCAGGATCTGCACACAAGTCCTCACACTTGCACTATTAAATTGCATCCACAGACCCTTCTCTCCAGCCCTACCTTGGTCTTGGAGGCAGGGTTTCTCACTGCAGTCTGGGGCTGGTCATTAGGCTAGGTTAGCTGACCAGCAAGCTCCAGGGATCTGTGTGTCTCTGCTTTCCCAGGGTTTTGCTTGTTTCTTGTGTTGTACCCAGTTTCCCATGGTAGTTACGTTACAGACATTTACAGATGGAGTGGAGCTCACTTCCTCGGGTGAGGTTCTTTCTTCCCAGGTGCTCCTATCTCCGAGGACAAGCATCCTGATCTCTTGTTTCTCAAGTGTGGTTTCCTCCATTCCTTCCCATTTAACAACACCCAACTGCTAGATGCAGAACAGTCAGCCAATTTGACACTCTGAAGCCTAGGTGGATCTCTGAGGAAGATGCGTGCTGAGATGAAAGGGAGCAGTGGAATATTTTGGGGGCACCTAGGTGGTACAATACCACAGTTTCTGATCCATATAATAAATGCTCTAAATTCAGACCATAGTTCACTTTCCAAGTCTTCTATCCTTACATATTCTGGCTGTCTCCTGGGAAGATGACATGAAGTCCCCCTTCCACACAAAGGCTATTGTGAGATTTAAGATTAATTACAGGAAGTAGACTGTGTGGATTGTGAAACTTCCCAGTTGTGAGCTTGCCAACATTGTTCACACCAAGAGTTGTCTTGGGGGTCTTTCACCCTCATCGCTGCTGCAGAGCAAGGGGGACAGAAATGCAGTACCTTTTCTTTTTCTGACTATACTGTTTGGATACATACTTTCAGTTTAGAATCTTTTTTTATTTGGTGGGGGAAGAGGAGCTGAGATCTAGGTGCCCCCATTCAGCCATCCAGATATCTGCTTCTGAGAGGCATTTTGTTCCCCACTTGGATGCCTGTGATGTTCCTCCTGTTTTCTGGGGTGGATTTCACTACTTCTTGTTTCAGCTGCACCCACCTCACCTCTACTGCTCTCTCACCTGTATTTACTGTTTAAATGCTTGATGCTAGGGTGTGATTTTATTCTAATTAGAATTTCTGTTAAAATTTATGTTCAAATGATTTTGAAAATGCCTGGTACAGAATGGAACCTGAACTGTCTCTTATAACACACTTCAACATTACACGTATATAATTCTAAGTACTAAGTACATGACAACCCAGTTTCAGAGGTTAGTCAGAGATATTAATGCAATAATTAACAGTGTGCTCAGAATCTAGCACTAGATCTATGTAATAGATATATTGTATATAAGTGTTAATATCATAGTTATAATAATTATGTCACTGGTCTACCTTAAGAATGAGCTGACGATAACAAAACTGATCTTCCAAGCCATTTATTAAATGTCATACTAATTTAAACTTGATCTGATGACATTAAATAAGACAGACACTCATTTTATTCCAAAGAGTCATTTGGGAGAAAATGCAAGGATTGCGTCCCTATTTACAGACAACTCCACATTCAGGGCATAAAGGTGGGAGACAGATCGTGGGCATCAGCACAGGATGCTTACCCGAGGAAAATTGCACGTGAGTGCCAATTTCACAGCTAACGTGTGAAGTCTTTGTCCGAGGTCAATCTATTCATGCTTTGTACCCAGTGAATATTTTTGGATTTAGAGAAAATGACGAGGCTGAATAAAATGGAAACAATGTAGTTGTTTGTACTCACTGTCCATCTGAAACAGAGAAATATCAAACAATATAAAATGGTAGGGCTAGTGACATGGCTGCCTTGTTATAGGGCTTGCTGCATATGTATAAGGACCTGGGTTCAGATCCCAGCGTCCACACGAAAGTTGAGCTCATTGGCCTGTGTCTGTGTCCCTTAGTGCTTTGGCAGATGCAGTGGACCCCGGGCCTTGATCATCAGCCAGGCTAGACAATGGTGAGCTCCAGGTTCAGTGAGAGACCCTGTGTCAAAAATAACATGGAGAGCCCTAAGGAAGGACTCCCACTGTCAACCTCTGGCCTCCACATATGCATAAACCAGCAAGTGCATCTGAGCACCTAAGTGCACACATATGCATGTCACACACACACACACACACACACAAAGTTAGCATGTCACACACACACAAATTTAAGATTGTTTCTGTGACATCTCACTAGCATATCTTCATAAGTAACTATTTGTTGAGTGACGGGTTCCTCTTAGAACTGTGATGTGTCAAAAAGGCTATAGAGCTGAACACAGAGGCTCAAGCATCCATAGGAGCGATGAACACATACACCTTTGCTTTTCTTGGGCCACTTGTTCCTGTCCTTCAATCCTTATACATAAATCAGAATTATAATGGATGCAAACAAATTGAAAAATACTTATAGAAGCTTAAATACGGTAGAAGTCTACTGTTTCCTTATCAGGCCGAGAAGGGAACATAAGCTGTGGGGTGGGCGGGGGAGTCACCACTGTTTTGTCATCTAGGGGACAACATGATGGTGAAGCACTCCAGACCCCAAACTAGCCAGAATGTGTAGCGTGATTAAAAAAAACCCAGAGGCAGATATTGGGATTCAACCTGAAGGTCAGAAAAACAAAACAGCCGGCCACTGGTTCTTCCCTCTACCTCAGTCCGAAATGGTGATCCTGCCTCCAGGAATCTCAGAATTGTCTCCTCCCGTCTTAGATTCCTCTCTAGTGCTGGGATTAAAGGCCTGCACCACTACCACACGGTTTCTATGGCAAACTAGTGTGGCTACTGGGATGAAAGGTGTGCCTCTACTGCCTGGTCTGTAAGGCTGATCAGTGTGGCTGTTTTACTCTCTGAACGTCAGGAAAGCTTTATTTATTAAAATACAAATGAAACATTGCTATAAGAAGGGAAGAAAACCACGGGGAAACTTTCATGGACAAGGCCTGGAAGTGATAGTATTTCTCTTTTGCTCACCTCCTACTGGCGGGAACTCAGCCACACAGTCACGGTCTAACTGTGCGGGAGACTGGTTTGCCCAGGAAGTACTAGGGTTTCTCAGCTTTTACACTTAAATGTCTGCGCTTTCGGTAAATCTCACTAAATGTAGCATTCCCCCCAGCAGCTCCTAGCTGAGCATTTTCTCCATTGTGCCAATTTTACAGCTCCTTCTCCTCCTTACACTGCCTCATCTCCCTGTAGACTGGAAGCTCCTTAAGACACAGAGTGTCTTGTCTTTCACTTGTATTTCTGAAGTCGGATTCTTTATTGTAAATTCAGTGGTTAGAATTAAGTCCTCGCACATAGAGGAGGTCTACACTTTTAATGGCAGAAAAGTCTATTCATTATGAGAGAAGGTATTTTGGGTGCTAAAGGGCACATGTGTGTGAAGGACAGCAGGGATTCGGGGACAGAATGACACAGGAAGAACAGGAGAGACAGATGCCAGATACAAACAGAGGAAGAAGAATGGAAGCAAAGACAAATGAGAACACAAAGCAGGCAGAATATTCCCAGAGAGACACAAAGGCAAAGGAGACCAGGAAGAGAAATGAAGATTGCTACAGAATAATTTCCAGGAATGGAGGAAGGAACTAATGGGATCAATTTGGAAAGGAAGCAATAATTCTTTGTGAAAAAGCAAATTGGACAGTAGTGCTTATGTTTGCTGGCATCGAATCCTATTTGAAAAGCTGTTCAAAATGTCTTCAATAATGTCACTTTCCTGTCAAGCAGAGATAGAAATATGATTGCACTGGGAAGTCCCCATGATAGAGACAAAGGGTTTGTTTTCTTAGCAGTTCAGTTACTTCAAACCTCTGGCTGCCTATCACAGCAGGGGCTGATGGGAGCAAACTTTTCACCTCATGGCCTGCTAAGGGAAGCAATGGAAACGGAAATTAGGGAAAATGTCAGAGATCACTGATCACAGAGTGTTTTCTGTACTGTTACCCCTCCCACATCTTTGAGCTTGGAGGAAGATGAGTCTCCTTGGTAGGAAAGCTAGGACTCAGCTTTGTCTGCCTTGTGCTGATGTGGGGTTCCCCTCTGTATGCTGTGAGTACCATTGGTTAATAAAAAAAAAAACTATCTTGTGCCTAAGCAGGGAATAGAGGAAGGCGGAGAAAACTAAACTGAATGCTGAGATAAGGAAGGTGGAGTCAGGGAGAAGCCATGTAGCCCCACTGGAGACAGACACCAGAACTTTACCCGGTAAGCCACTGCCACGTGGCAATATACAGATTTATAGAAATGGGTTAAATTAAGATGTAAGATGTAGTTGATAAGATGTTAGAGCTAATGGGCCAAGCAGTGATTTAAATAATACAGTCTGCGTGACTGTTTCCAGTCTGAGCTGCCGGGTGGCCGGGAAACGAACAAGCGACCTTACTACAACATTGTGCCATCTTACTCCAGTGTTCATAATCTGCTCTCATTTTACAGCACGCTATTTCTTTTCAATGCTGTATTAATTTATTTTCAGGATGTGTTTGTATCAGAGGTGTACTAGTAATAAAAAAGCACGTTTGCATCTGTTGTCCATGTTCCCTTCTCCATTTTTACAGAAATAGTGATAACTTTGTTTACTGTGCATGTAAGGGATACTTTGAACTACCAAGAAGAAATTATGAATCTCAGCATTTATGTAGGGTTTATAGATGTCAGCTTGGAAGCTGGGAGGAAGGGATAGTGGGAGAGGAGGGAGAATCTCCAATGCAGACAACCTCTGATTTTTGAATATTAGGTCTATTATATATATGTGTGTGTGTATGCGTATGTATATGTATTATACACACATGCGCACACACCTGTGTGTGCCCCCCCACATATTATATAGTGCCTACACTGGGGAATTTTTTTATCTTAATCTTTTATGCAGAGAGAGATTTGATTTGAGGTACCACACTCTTTCGTAGGGCTGAGCAGAGACAATGAACCACAGCTGCTCCACTGTACTGTGCTGCTAAGCAACAATATTTGGTTGATTAGATGCAGTAAATGCATTTTCAACTTAGGATATTTTCAACTTGTGGTGTATTTATTGCAATCCAACCTACTGTAGCTTGATAAATAACTGTTCCCTAGGAAGACAAAGGAACCATCTCTGTATTACAGTCCTTTGGGATGTAATGGATGGTTTTGGACTTCATTGACTTTCAAATGTAATTTTTTTCTTGCTAGAAGTATTTTTATTCATTTTAAAATTTTTAATACTTTTTCTTCAACTACCATGACAATTCCCATCAAAGTAACACATACTTGAGATAATGAACAGGTTTATTTTGGCTCATAGTATTTTTTAAATACTGTGTGTATGCCTGTGTGTTTGTGTGCTGTATGTATTTATGTGTATGCATGTGGAGGTCTGGGGTTGGTGTTAGGTGTTTTCCTCATTTGCTATTCATATTATTTTTTGAGGCAGGTCTCTCTTTGAGACAGGGTCTCTCACCGAACATGTAACTTACCCATTTGGCTCTGTTTGTCATTGACCTCCAGGGACTGTCTGTCTCCAGGTTCATCCCTACCCTAGTCAGTGCTGTGACCCTTTAATACAATTCCTCATATTGTGGTGACCCCCAAGCATATAATTATTTCTGTTGTTACTTCAAAACTAAAATTTTGCTACTGTTATGAATCATAATGTAAATATCTGATATGCAGGATATCTGATATTTGATCCACGTGAAAGGGTCATTTAACTCTCATAGGCTGAGAATCTATAAGTGCATCTATAATACATAATATATATTATGTTAAATAATATACAATACGTGACATATATTATATATCACATTATATAATATAGTATATATTTTGTATAATATATAATATGTAATGTTATTTTTATATATAATGTTTTGCTACTATTTTATACAGATGCTGCTGGCTGAGGCTCCTCCTAAGCCTTTGGTTCTCAGTTTTAGGTGTTCCTGCCCATGAATAGTTGACTCTGTTGCTTTTTACCTCTGGTCTTCCGTGGTAGGATGTGAAAGACACAGGAAGATAAAGAACATGTTTTACTGTCCTCTTTGTAGACTCATGTTCAGAGATCTAAACGTCACCCACTAGGCCAGCAGTGCCACAGGCGGATGGATAACTGAGTACTGAGTCTTCACAGCAGGAACAGTTGAGAGATGCTCTGCAAACCATAGCAATTTTGCTCTGAGCGCACTAACATAGCAAACATATTAAAATGACCGTTATTTTATATTCATTATTAGCATAATATAGTATGTGCTTAAATCAGCAATGTAAAATCCTAGCATTATTAAATAATAACCTTTCTGCATTTCAACAACCTTATCTAATCAAACCATTTATCAAAAACACCTTAAAATAGTCATTGTGACAATAAAAGATGCTTGTTTAACATTCCTCTAACAAGGACTAAGATCTTTTCACATTTAATTAATTTGTATCAATTTAATTAAATTTATTCAAATGGTCACATGCTGCAGCTCTCTATATAACATGTGCTTTCTATACATAAACCGAAACTGTTGCTTAAAACACACCAGAAGAGACATAGGCAATTCAATGCCTCTTTGAAGAAATATTGATAACTGCTACTGCATTTGTTGAAAATATCTATTAATAAATTAGTTTGGAATTATAATGTAATATGTAATACAATTAAAGTTTTCTGATAGTCTTACCTGTGTTTGCTAACAAGCTTAAAATGATGACTTTTCCCCCTGGTTATCCAAAATCATTCCAGGAGACGCTCATTTAGGTTTTGTCAACACAAGGAGGTTTTTGTTTTTCTATATAATAATCTACTGCTGGAGAACTGGTGGAATATGCTTAAATTAGACACAAATGTGAAGCCACTCTTTTGTTTTATGTGTATTTTCTATTCTGTCTTAATTTTTTCCCTTAGAGTCAGGATTCTCTTCAGTTTTATTCTACCCCATATAATTTAATAACTATGTCACACAATGTTCAAGGCACTGTCCTGGGAATTGGACCTATAGTATTAAGACTGATTTCTAGCTTCGTTCATTGTTTTGTCCTGAACTCTCTCTATAGCACAATTTCTAATTGGTCTTAATAATAAAAATACATAGTCAGATATTATGGGGGTGAAAGCTGAAAGATCAGAGAAGCAGAGCTGCCAGCCACTAGTTATTTCCTCTACGAAATCCTCAGACTGAATGGGGTGTCCTGTCTCTACGAGTCCTCAGACTGAATACCTTGAGTTTCTTTTTCCTCCTGCCTTAGATTCCTCTTTCCACCCAGCCCTTCCTGTCTCCACCTCCCTAGTGCTGGGATTAAAGGCGTGTGACTCCCAAGTACTGGGATTAAAGGTGTGTCTCACCGCTTCCTGCCCTCTAATGGCTGACTAGAGATTCCCTCTACACTCTGATCTTCAGCAACCTTCATTTGTTACAGCACAAACGGAATATCACCACGTCTCTCCCTTCCTTTGGAATCAGAGTTGCCCAGGCAACAGTGTAACCATTTCACAGGGACACAGAGATCTTCGTAGCATTGTTCTTCCTCACACTGCCAAAGGCTTGGGAGGTCGTGCCTCATTTTCGTTTCACATCAAGAAGAAAGATCCTCCAGAGAACTGTCTGTGGGGAAATAACCTCCACATTCCTATTTCCTTCTGCCCTAATTTATTCTCCAGAACCAGGTCTGGCTCCGTGGAGATCTGGGAAGGGTACGGTCTACCAAATGCTAAGAGTTTCTAAAGCTGGAAGTTTCCAATATCTGTAGGAGGGAGATGATGGTTGTTGGTACACTGGTCTTTGAAATAGTCTCGTGTTTCTGAGTCTGACATCCGATCTGCCTTCTTAATCATCAAACATTGACCTTGGGGCCTTATTTCAAACTAATGTGAATTTCAGCTCTTGATATCTACGCTCTGTGGTCCAGGCAGCGACAGTGTGTGGATTATAGCCAATGAAGTCTCCAAATTGAAGCAGAAAGTCTGTGAAAAACGAATGAATTAACATCCCAGACTAACACTGCCACCTAATCTCCCTTTATCCCTGTCTCCTCAAGTCCTGTCACAGATGGGAGCCCCACAAAGCTTTCACTCAATGGATGAATGGCAAATACATCCTGGGGAATGTTCGAGGATGGCTTTGGGTTTTCTTTTTGATTCGAAAGACATTGTTTTCTGAAAGCACCTTCGCATTTTAACTTCCAAAGCATGTCTTTTAACCAGGCTCTACTTTCATTGCTGAGAGAAACTCTCAACCACACAGACACTGGAACTACATGAAATATCTAGTATTGTATAACAATGTACAATCCCAGCCTTAAAGAATGGGATCTTTTTGTGTGCCATAAAGGGATAGGTTGGAGCAGTGCCTCCGACTCCATATCTTCCTTATTTTAACTGTGTTTTCTTTCTGACTCTATGAATTGTTTTGGGACTAGAAGACCAAGGAGAGAGCCTCTTCTCTGACTCTGAATGCATCTAGGGCCCTCATTACTATTTGCTTTGCTCTAAAGTGTCTTAAAACAGTGTGCTAATTGGACTAAGTAGGTAGGTCTGTTAGCACTAAGAGGGACTCGGATATCATGTTTTCAGGTCTTCCCATTTTTCTAGAGGAACAATATGTTTCTACATGATTACATATATACGGATGATATTTCTGTGTATCTATGTACACACATATATACCTGTGTGAAATTCTATCCATCTTGACAGTTTCATAGCAAATGTAATTATTTTTAGCACAATATATACCATAATATACATTCATGGGTTCCTTACACTCATGACCACAAATGTTCCCTTGCCATTTGCTGTTATTGTATGTTGTCTTCTGGCTTTTTTTCCTGTACATTTCCAATCCCAGACCGTTTACATATTTTCCCATCATGAAGCATTAATTTTATCACCCACTTAAAGTGCTTGAAGATTCTACCTTTTGGATGATAACTTGAGGACAAACAGTAACAAATCTGCATTTAAAAATCTGTGCTGAAGAGCACCATGCCGCAAGGATAAATGCTAGTCAAATGTCTCTGAATTGCTCATAATCTCAGAACCTCCACCCTGTGTCAATGATTAAGGAGTATAACAATTGCCCAGCATACTCCTTAGGCACACAGTAGGTGGAAAACTTTGTTACTTTCCTCTCAGTAATTGTGACAAAAAAATATTTCAGAACACACACCCACACCACAATGCATTTTCTCTAAAGCTTCTGAAAAAGTTAATAATTCTTTTTCTTGTTTTTTCCCAGCTCAATAAAAATCATAAAAGCCATTTTGAGGAGACAAGGCTACCTCATGAAATGGTATTCAGATAATATTGTTTTTTATTGTCATTGATTGCTGGAAACCTTCCATTTTTGTTAACTGGACTGGAAAGAGAACGTTTCTGGTCAAACGCTTTTAGGGCTGATTTGTCATTGTGCTCTGAGAGTGCACGGTAGATACTGCCTTCCGGACACTGAAGAATTACCAGCTCTGGGTGGCTTATATTGATTTTTGGATCCATTCATTCATGGCTTGTAATATTGGCTGAATTTAATATCATAAAGTAGCTATCCTTAAGGGGTTATCTATATTGTCAAATGCTGAAATTAATTAGGTGCATGGTGATTTTGCTATTTCATAATTTTTTGTATGGAGTAATTAAATACCTTTAGTATTTAGTTTGCGTTAGTCTCTTTATGTCAGAAATTATAATCAGTTTAGAATAACGTAAAGGCACATTGGTGATGAAAGAGAGCTGGCTGAGTAAATTCACTGTGAGAACTTCCTATCTTGAGGCACAATTTGAGGTAATATCAATGAGTCCAGTGTTTGTTCAGCACCTCCCCTTCCTTTGACGCAGATGAACACCGTCTCATCTCCAATCCATAAAATGTGGCTAAGGTAATGTGATAGTTGGCTCCATGGTTAAGTTTAGGCTCCATCTGATCGCATTAAGACATTTTCATGCAGTCTTTGAAGAAGTGAGCCCATATCTTCTCTGAGGGCAATAAACTGGTGTATGAGCTGTGGTGCTGTTGATAGCAGACCCTGACTGGCAGTCAGCAAGGCAGCCTGGACTGTCTTAGAATGGCAGGAAAGGGAGTTCTGCCTCTTGTAAGAACTTGGACTCTAGGACATTCCCTTAGCCTGTGAATGCCTTGATCTCGCTGATGGTGCTTAGACTGTTGGTCCATAAAAACTGCAGTGTGCTGGATAGTTTAATGTCAACTTGCCACAAGCTAAAGTCATCTGAGAGGAGGGAACCTCAGTTAAGAAAACACCTCCATAAGATTGGGCTGTCCACAAACTTGTAGAGCATTTCCTGAATTAGTTACTGATCGGGGAGGGCCTAGCTATTGTGGGTGGTGCCATCTCTGGGTTGGAGGTCCTGGGTTCTGTAAGAAAGCAGGCTGAGCAAGCCATAGGGAGCAAGCCAGTAAGCAGCACTCCTCCATGGCTTCTCCATCAACTCCTGCCTCCAGGTTCCCACCCTGCGTGAGTTCCTGTTCTCAATGTTTTTGAAGATGAACTGTTATATAGAACTGTGAATGAAATAAACCTGTTCCTCTCCAAGTTGCTTTTGGTCATGGTCTTTCATCACAGCAATGGAAATTCTAACGTGGTAAATGATGTCTACTATTTAAACCATTTTTTTTTGTGTGTGTGTGGCTCCTTGTTCTACAGCGTGAATGAGGGATGTGAGCCTTCCTTTTATCCTTCTCAGACTACATTTTCATTTTCTGTATGTGAGATTCTTGGAAGGATGATGTCTACGAAATATGCCACAGTATTTCAGTGACTGGAGGAACTTACACAGATTTATGTCTGATGGCTACTGTGTCGTTGATTTGTTAGTAGAATTATGTTTTGCTATGTTAATCTTTGCTTAAAGTCAGAAGTAAAATGGCCTCTTTACTTAGATATATACCATATTATCTACCACGTAAACTGAAGAGTTCACTTTTTAACATTGGTCATTGAGATAAAAGCAAGCCTTGACCCAACAGAATTTTCCAGAAAGAACTCTATACATTGTTTATACTTCTTCAGAAGTGGTGCCGTTCTTCAGAGTAGAATAATACTCTAATAAAACATTGCAGGGGTAGTTTGAAATAAGGCTCTCTGTTGGTTATAAATAATTAGATGGGAATAATAGAATACATAGTGTGAAAAAATAAGACAGATTCTTTAGTATATAATGTAGGCAACAGATCACAACAAAATCAGTAGTCTTTAATGAAAACGTGGTGTCTCCTCGTTATGCAAACATACGTTTATGGAATCCGACATTCAGCATATGGAGATTTCAGCTTAACTTCTGTCATTCATTAGAAATGGGTCCTGAAATCCCCTGAGCTTTATATGTCTTCTTTGTGAAGTGAGGCTCATAGTGCCAATCCTTTGGGGCAAGTAAGGTTGTATGTAGATTAAGCTTATAATATAATCAAAGTGCAAACTATGGTGTATGACATATTTGATAACCAGTAAATTCTTATTCTCTTCTCTTTCAAGTCATAGATATGCAAAGACAGCCACACACACACACACACACACACACACACACACACATTCATGCATGGAGACAATAAGGGACTAGTATTATCTCTCTGATTTAGACAGAAGGTTGTTCCCTGATCTAATCATGGTGTTCCTTTTATCTTTCTAAATATGAGTAGTGCTCATTAAATCAGTTTTATATCAAATGATATTTTCATCCATCTTTATCCTTAAAAGGTTGTTCAACATGCATTTTAAGAAGTAAGATCTCTAACAGAAAATTCTGCAGGGCTTAGCTTACTCTTAAAAAGTCTACAAACTGTTTGAGTCTACTCCCTTGATGTCCAGGAATAACTTCTCTCTTTGATTCTAGGATGTCAGCTCAATGCACATTGTGATCAGTATTCTTTGCTATAACAAGAGAAAATTGCAACTTAAACTATGTTTAAGATTTTTTATGTTTTAATTGTGTGTGTATATGTGTATGTGTACATGTGTGTGTGTTTTATGAGTACATGTGATTACAGTTGCCCTCAGAGGCCAAGAGGGCATGGGCCTCCCTGGAATTGGAATTATCAGTGCCTGTTAGCCATGTGATATGCAGCAGCAGGCCATTTGTTGGTTTTTGGCCACCCGGCTATCTTAGACTGGAAATATTTACACAGAAACTATATTAATTAAATCACTGTTGGCTCATTAAGTCTAGTTTCTTATTGGCTAACTCTTACATATTAATTTAACCCATTTTTATTAATCTGTCTATTGCCATGTGGCAATGACTTACCAGCAAAGTTCCAACTAGCATCTGTCTGTGTGACTTCGGTCACGTTGATTTCCTTCCTTGGGCCTCAGTTTCCTCAGGTGAGGATGGGTGTGAGGACAGATGGAAGGGAGGGCATGGACGAATGGTCAGAGGACTTTCTAACTAAAAGTTTCTTCTTGCTCTCCATACACTTTTCTATTTATAGAAATGTACAGCATGGCTTTCCCTCCTCCTTGAAAATGCTGCTGACAAGCCCAGCGCGCTCAGCATTCTGCAATGTGTTTAGTATGCAGCTGGGAGGAAGCAGAGCTGAAAGCTCAGAAAGTAATTACCCAGAGTCCAGTAGCCAGGAGACGTGTGTGTGTGCGCGCACGTGCGTGTATGTGCTCACACACACATTTTTATTGTGCATATATACGTGTGCAAAGTGTTACCATGTGAATCAGAATCTGCACATCCATTTTCTTTAATCTGAATCATGAGGAAAATATAGAATTATTGCCACCCAACACAATAGTTTTCTATTTCCTGACTATTATTTCTTTGGAAAGCTCAAAACACTTAAATGTCATTAGCATCTTACATAGCTAAGAGATGGGAAGTTTGTGTGTGTTCACGGTGAGCAACGTTTACTAAGTGGGGGAGGGGTGAAGCATGGAAGCTTCAGCCTAGTTCTGCAAGATTTGATCATTAATTGATATCAACCAAGGTTTGAATTAGAAATTTTCCACTTAAAATTCAAAATGTGTCTAAAACAGCACCTTTCCCTCCAGGGTTTTGACATGAGCTTTTGACTGGCTAACCGTGTCAACTCCAAATGTGTGTCTTGAAGATCATGTTTTCTCAACTCTTGAAAATGTGCCAGGCAGGGGATGTTGCTGGGAATAGACCTAGAAACGGGTTAGAGGAACCTGACTCCTCTGGGAGACACCTTCAAATATTTGAAGTCGCAAGTGTCAATAGATGAGCAAACTCAAACTGTGTAGACAGGATTAACAGCAGTTGCATTTTGATTCTGAGCGAGAAGGAACTTTAAAAGTTAGAGCTGCGTTCGTGGTTGCCTTCCCCACGACAGTTAAGCTGCCTGGGAATCTGAAAATTTTAAATTTTCTTCTAACTCCATGATTATGTGGATTTCTATTCGCTCAGAACTGTTATTTACAAGTTAGTGATGCTCCTTAGCAGAGCCGCTGCTGAAGGCTGTGCAACATAGTGCGGGGTTTAGCTGTGGAATGGGCCATCGCTTCCGCTTTGTGCCACATTGTAAGCAAGGACTGTTTGAGACCCTGCAGGGCATGAGGATTGACACCAACCTCTCACCACTGAAATCCAGCTGGGCATCCTGGATTCACACATGCCATGCCTGCAGAGAGAGTGTCTAACAGTTCCAAAGAGCAGACACACTTTGCAAATGATCAGATCATATTTTCTGAGTCATACACTGCAGGTGGTTTTATCAATGAGTATATAAATGAGTACATAAAAATTATTTCATGCATGGGAGATTTTATATTTTATTTGGATAAGAATTTTCATATTTTAATAGACTCTTGAGTTTATAAAGTATTGGAGACTCCTTTTTAAAGAACAATAAAGAACATAAAATGTAGAATATGATTTTTTATAATGCTTGGTCAAAACGTATCTTTAGTTATTCATAGCTTAGAAATCATTATGTATTTTATAATCCTTTGTAATTCAAGAAAACCTTACAGGAAATGTTAGAATTAGATTTCAGGAAAATATTTAATAGAGTCCATTTGATGATCCCATTCTGATCTCGTATATTTCAGTGTATCCCAGTGGTTGACTTAACTCATGTGATACCTTGTTACTAGGACAGTGTTAACCTTCTGAGTACAGGCAGAGTAGAAATCGGACAAATTTGGGGTTCAGTTCCAGGATAATGCTCTTTTGAGCTCATCCTGGGATTCTGATCTAATACATTTGAATGTAGTGCCTTGCAGTGTGATTGGTTGTGTTTCCCACATTGCTGTTTTGAAGCCCTACTTCATGATTTAAATGCGGAACTTGGATAGTGTGTGTCAGCATTCATGTAAAATGTTCTTTGCTTTGTCTCATAAATAACACGACTTCATAATCTTTAGCATCAGATAGAAAAGTCTTTAACATCAACATTTCACGTCACTTACTGACCTATAAACAGGATTTATGTAGGAATCATCTGCTAATTGCATTTCTGGCACCATATACTGACAGTAATTTGATCATAAACTCCTGGGGCCTTTTTTTCCTACCTTGAAACTTCAATAAAACTGTGTTTTGTGATAGAGACTGAGGGAGAATTATAGTTCTTGTTTGGAAAATCCAGCAGCTAGTCCAGCTTCTGAGATAAATTCCTGTGAAGTAGGCCTTTCCTAAGTGAGCTTTTTAGAATGGATAGATTGGTTTTGCAGGCCAGTTTGGGTTCTATTAAATCCTTGAATTCAATCTCACATCCTGCTGTGATAATTCTTCACATCCGTTATTGTCTACCTTTCTCCTTGACTCTTTCCTTTGTGCCTGTTAGCTAGATGATAAAGACAACAAAGGCAACCAAAAAAATCCATAAGGCCTTGTGTATGGGTGTTCTTTATTAAAATGAAGCTAATTCATCTCAATTCCCTTGAATTTTGTTTCTGATAGTAACGTCTTTTGTAGAAGGCGATACCTCATTTTCAACAGTCCTATGACCTCACAAGGTTCTACAGTATACAATCTGCCATGATCTGTTTTACCCTGAAAATCATATTATAATCTTCCCACATACAGACTTTCATTGCCTTTCCATCTTTCTTCCCAACAAAACTCAAATCCTGGTTCAATCCAGTTTCTCAAGGGAGTTAGAACGGCACACGTCAGTGACCCCAGCCACCTGGGAGCCCAGGCAGGAGGTCACAGGCTGGGGACAGCCCAAGCCAGTAGATCTCTTTGAATAATAGATCCTCTGGCATAGCAGAGGAGGCAGGAGAGAGAGCTCATTGTCAATAAAACAGCACCGTACCAGACAGGCAGCGCGCCTGTGCCGCTGCTCCGGAACTCTGGTCCTTTCCCATTCATCCTACGCTGACAGCATCATCCGCTCACCTTTCCTCTCAAAAGTACAACACTCCTTCATATGCCCGCTAACTCTGTTTTCTATTTCATAATAAAAAACCTAGATGAAATAATAGCCGCAAACCTCCCACCAGTTCATCTCGCAGGTGCTGTCATTGGAGCCCCGCTAATGTCCCGTGTCTGGTAGGATGGTGCAGTGCCTTTCCCACTTAAATAGCCCTGGATTTGTATCTCTACCCACTTCAGTGCACATCACAAGTAGAATTCCCTACTCATCATAATATTCCCTTTGGCATTCTTGGATTTCCTTAAAAGGAAACCTTCCCATCCACTAGTCTGGCCTACAGAGTGAGTTCCAGGACAACCAGAACTGTTAACGAAAGAAACCATATTGCCTTTAATCCCAGCACTCAGGAAGCAGAGGCAGGTGGATCTCTGTGAGTTTGAGGCCAGACTGGTCTACAAGAGCTAATTCCAGAACAGGCACCAAAGCTACAGAGAAACCCTGTCTCAAAAAACCAAAACAACCCCCCCAAAAACCCCACAACCAACAAAAGTGCTAGTTCTCTATTTATTCAATAAACATGGACTGTCTTCTAACCGTGTCTTTCTCTAGTATTTTTCTGACTGAATATTCTTTCAGCTTTTTAGAAGATTCATTTATTTTATAGTTTTGAGTGCTTGAATTCCAAACTTCTCCAAAAAGTACTTCAGTTAATCTGCTTCCACTTTGGTGCTTACTAGTGTTCATTACCATATATTTCCAGTATAAAAAACTAGAATGTTAGGGTACTAAATATGCTAATGACATGAATCTATAGGGATAAGGGAAAAGAGGAGGGTGTAGGTTTGGGGTAAAGTCAGCATTCCTGTTTAATAGGTATCATATCTTAGGTAGTTATGCAAATAAATTTCAGTGTATACCTTCAAACACACACATACAATGGGGACTACAGAAAGAATGTAGAAAATTCTAGTAGGTCTTAGAAATACTATGAAGTCTCATATAATGAAGTTACATGATATAAATTGCTCCTTAGTTTTTCAAATATATTTACTTACTTATATTTTCAATAAAATATTTTCTCTTTTATTTTGAAGTTGTAAAGGCAGTAAAAAGAACAATACTAAAACAGTATTTGTTTTATATGTGTTTAGTGAGAATGAGCTTATACAACTAAGGTGTTAAGAACTTTAAAAACAAATGAGTTGAAAAATGCCCTTAGAACTCAGTTATAATTAAACTTATATTTTGTCGTTTCAGCAATGTGTGACTATTTTAGAACATCACCATATGCACTAAAACCACTGTTTCCCTAACCTAAGTACTCATCATTTTATATAAAAAAAATCTTTGCAAAGAATCCTAATTCCAGAGCTAAGGATTACTTAAATTAAGTAATGATGCAATAAGCCAAAGATTGTTTCCATTTGTGATATAAAACTTTTCTTCAGTGAGAGTCAACAATTATATCAGGTATTCAAGTTGAAATTAGTCAAGTTTTATCTCAATAGCTATCAGTACAAAGATGAACTTAGTTGATGTTTGCTAAAAAGAATTTGGTCAAGTCCTTGCTATTTGGATATCAGTTGGAGGGTTTTATAGATATACAAATAAAATTGTGTGAGGAAAAAAGCTTAGAACTTGTCCCCCTTTTTTTTTCAACCTCGGGTCCTTGTGCCTCAATTGCCAATAAGATGGAGGTGTTTCAGGTATGGGATGACGTGGAACTTGAGGCAACTTAGCATGTCTTTTTGGAACCCAGATTCAAGAGAAAATAAAGTATTAATATAGAAGTGAGATTTCACATTAAAACAGCCAGGACTGTACAGGAGGAAAATAGAAGTCACATATGAGTTTTAAGGATGAAGCATATGAGTTGGAAAACATTCAAAATTGGCCCCCTTAGACTCAGGTATTTGAATGCTTAGTCTTCAGGATGTGGTACTATTTGAGAAGGGCTAGGAGGCATGGCCTTTTGGGAGGAAGTGTGTCACTGGGAGGTGGGCTTTGAGGTTTCAAAGGCCCATGCCAGGCCCAGTCTGTCTCCCTCTGGCTGCGGATAAGGATGGAGATCTTAGTTATTGCTCAACACCTGCCTACATACTGCTGTCAGCATGCCCTCTGCCTTGATGGTAGTGGACTAAACCTCTGAAACTGTAGCAAACCCCCAATTAAATGCTTACAGTGACAAAGACAGAAGTTGGTACCAGGGACTGGGATATTGCTGTGGCCAGCAAAAACATGTTCTTTGTGGAGCAATATGGAAGACTTTGGGACTTGGGGTTAGGAAGGCAGTTGAAAACTTTAAATGGGACTGAATGGGCCATCCTAGTAGAAGCATGGAAGACAGTATTGAGTGAGGGCAGTTTTAACTATGGGAGTTCAGAAGGGAAGTATAATAGTGAGTACCCTAGAGACCTTTCCTCTGATATATTGTCAAAGAATGTGTCTGCTTTGTGCCCTTGTCCAAAAAGTCTTCTTGAGATTAAATTGGAGTTTTGGATTAATGGCCTTGGCAGAAGAGATTTCAAGACAACCTAGTATTGACTCTATAGTGTGGTTATTATTAATTTCTCTCGTATAGATCTATAATGAAAAGGAGCAAGCTGGACAAAGCCTAGCTTTTCAAACCTCAATACATTTCTTGATTATTATTATTTTTTTTATTAATCTCACATTCTTTTTGCTCTGTTTTATGTTGAGGTCATAAGATAATGCCTGGGATACAGTTGACACTAAGTAAATAAATGCTAATCAAGTAGACTGATGGTTGAAATATAAAATGTAGAGTTTGAGAAGAAAAGGAGCACCAGGAAGTGTAATGGAGCTAAGTCCAGTGTTCAAGGAGATAGAGTTTAAAGAAAAGCCTGATGCTAAATGAAATGAAATGAGTGGTGACCTCAGCAACACCCCCGTCCAGCTAAGCTTCCAACATGTAAAAGGGAGTTAAAGAAGAGCCTAGACAGTGACTGAACCCATCAACAACAGAAAACTGATGCCGATGTAATAGAATGGGGGCAGATTTATTAACTCTTTGAGACTATCATACATGCATACAGTATATATCAGTCATTCTCACTTCCCACATGTGCCTAGTCAAGCAGAAGAACTGGCCATTTTCTGCCAGGTGGTTCTGGCTTTAGAGTCAAGGATACAAGGAAAGGGGTATGAACTCTCTTTCTGCAACTAATGAAAGCCACTGAGACCAGATATATATCAGGTCATCCATGCACGGAAGCCCAGAGTGTCCTTTGTGTGAAGCTGTGAAGGTGAATGAAGCCTGGGTTGCCTTGGAGACACCAGAATGATGGAGATGCCGGGTCCTGGGGTATCTGCCCAAGAAAGCTACAGATCAGATATAGAACCAGCTCATGGGAAAGAAGAGCGTTGCAGTTGACAAAGCTGACAAGAGTTAGAAGTTGAAGAACACTTTAACATCAAACATGGAGATGCAAAATTTGGAGTTTACCCTGCTGATTTTCAGTCTTGCTCTGGTCAAGTGTTTCTTCACTGTGCTTTCTTCCTTACAGTTCGAAGTGGCAATGCATATTCTGTGCCACTGTATGTTGGAAGTATGTGATCTGCGTTTTTTTTATTATTTTTTATTCTTCCATTCAAAAATTTACACTTCCTCCCCTCCTCCCATTCCCCTCCCACTCCTCCAGTCCCCCTCCTCCCTTCCTCCCTCCTTAAGAGAGGGCATGGTACCCTGCCCTGTGGGAAGTCCAAGGCCCTCCCCCCTCCATCAGGCCTACGAAGGTGTGCATCCAGATAGACTAGGGTCCCAAAAAGCCAGTAGTACATGCAGTAGAAACAGGTCCCAGTGCCATTATTGATGAGAATCCAGTTAAGAGATTGCCATGAATCTCAGAAGAGACTTTGAACTTTTAAACAGTCTTCAGACTGATAGAATATGGGGACTTTTAAAGTTGGACTAGATGTTGTTTTGCACTATGATATTGTTACAAGCTTATGGGGTCCGGAAGTGAAATATGGTAACTTGAGGAAAACTGGCACCTGTAGGTTTGGTCACTAAGAAAAGGCATAGTCATAGAATTCCGAGAACTAGGAATGGATTCTGCTTTACTACTAAGAGTATCTCAGCCATTAGAATACTCCCCTAACATTTGCCTGTAGTGATAGGGGGAGAGGGCCTGGCCGGCTTTTTGTCCGGCCGGCACCCGCACGGCTAGCTTATACCCCGAAATGACAGCACACAAATTGTATTCATTTAAACACTGCCTGGCCCATTATATCTAACCTCTTCTTGGCTGACTCTCACATCTTGATTAACCCATATCTAGTAACCTGTGTATCACCATGGGGTCGTGGCTTACCGGCAAGATTCTAACCCATGTCCATTTTGGGCTGGAGCTTCATGCGGCTGCCTCGGAGAGGAGAGTCATGATGTCTACCTGACTCGGCTTTCTTTCTCCCAGCCTTCTATTCTGTCTACTCCACCCACCTA
>LOEQ01003069.1:70131-85002 GCA_001685075.1 Bramus lutescens | reverse complement strand
TCCACCCACCTAAGGGCTGGCCTATCAAAAGGCCAAGGCAGTTTCCTTATTAACCAAAGAAAGTAACAGATAGACAAATGACCCTCCTACATCACTTTCTTACATCTTAAATTAGCCCATAATTCATGTCTGTGCTAGCCACGTGGCTTAGTACCTTTATCAGTAAGGTGTTCTCATCTTGCTTGCTCTGTATCTGGATGACAACTGCAGATTGACTCTTTCCTCTTTCCAGAATTCTCCTGTTCTGGTTGCCCCACCTATACTTCCTGCCTGGCTACTGGCCAATCAGCATTTCATTAAAATACAAGTGACAAATCTTTACAAAGTACAAGACCATTGTCCCACAGCACTACCCCCCTTTTTCAAAACAAGAACTCTGAATTGAATCTCCTTTGTTTAGCTTTTTCCTGACCATTATCCTTAACAACTTGCAACCAACATTCTAAACAAAGACAAATTTCCATAATCCATTTTTTTGGGGAGGGATGTAGGCATACTTTTCCAGGATACTTCCTGCTGATTGGGGGCACTGATAATCTTATGGGGACCTTAAATAAATTGAGAATTATAATCAAGTCCTGACTGGAGTATTCTGTGAGGCTTGATCATCTCAGCCAGCAGTTTTGAAACTGTTCTGGATGTAGAACTCAGAGATGTCTGGGCTATCTGCTCCTATTGTAGATTTCTCAGGGGGTCTTCCTTGATCAAACCTGATTTTTCTTAACCTGTAACGAATCCACAGCCTCTTTTTTCCTCTGGAAACAAAAGAATACCTCTTCTCCAAAGTAACATATCTTTTGACTTCACTTTTGAAGTCAAGGCATTTTCAAAATATGTATGTTGGACTAATGCAATAGCGTTTATACTCAAATGTCTTTTAGTAGTCATTACTCCTTCCTCAGTCATCAAACAATTCAGAGACAACATAATAACATACAGTATCCAGACTCTCTGTGTATTTTCCATATGCGGCTTTATTTTGAACTCTATTTCTTTTATTTTTAATTTTTGGTTTTTTGAGACAGTATTTCTCTGTGTATCTTTGGCTGTTCTGGCACTCACCCTGTAGACCAGGCTGTCTTTGAACTCACAGAGATTCACCTGCCTCTGTTTTTCAGGTGTTGGGATTAAAGGTGTGTGCCACCACACCCAACTACTCTCTTTCTTTTTTATTTTAAAGACTTTATTCTTTTTCTTTTCTCTCTCAAGATCTCTCTCTCTGTGTGTGTGTGTGTGTGTGTGTGTGTGTGTATATATATATATACACACTCTAAACCATTTAGTTTTTTATCTGAATCTATCTTTGCTGTATATCTCTCTTTTTCTGATCACATGAGTCTTTAATTTGGTAAGTGATATGGCAAGGATTAAAGCTGTGGCTTTGACGGCCCCCATTCCTTAGCTTTCTGGGAGTCTAGCCTCATGGCAAAGGCACTGGCTGGAGCCATGTTTATTGCTACAATTCTATGGAGTTCCAAGGTCCCTGCCACCACCAAGAAGCATGCTGTTGGCTACTCATAAACACCATTTAGGTGTTTGGTGTTGGGACCTCTTAAAAGAGCTGCAAGGTTTTTTTTCTGCTAAAGCTGAGTCAGGAAGCCTCTTTTAAATGAGGTGCACTTGCCTCTAGCAAGCAGAGCCCACTTGAGAAAACGCCACCAAGAAGATGTGCTTAGCTCTGTTCTTTTTCTGTCTAGAATTACTTCACAAACTCTCTCAGGACTTAGTTCTCCACATTGGTGCCATTCTGTTGACTGGGGTTTCTGTCCTGCCTGTTCCCACAGCTGATCAGTCACAAAGAAACACACAGAGGTCTACATTAATCATAAACTGGTTGATCTATTAGCTCAGGATTCTTATTAACTCTTATATCTTACATTTTAACCTATAATTCTTGTCTGTGTTAGCCATGTGGCTTGGTACCTTTGTCACGAAGGCATTCTTATCTTGCTTGTTCTTTGTCTGGGTAACAACTGCAGACTGAGCCTTTCCTCTTCCCAGAATTCTTCTGTTCTGGTTGCCCTGCCTATACTTCCTGCCTGTCTGCTGGCCAATCAGCATTTTATTAAAATACAAGTGACAAATCTTTACAAAGTACAAGACATTGTCCCACATCTGGGAATAGTAGTGGTGGATCAATATCTTATGTTACCATGGTGTTTATAGTTCTTTAGCAAATATTCTAGAAAGTAGTTGGAAAATCTCCTTAAAGATGTGCTTCTATTTTTATCTGCATAGACAAGAGGGGAGCAGGAAGATTGCATGATCATGAATCAAAAATGACTTAATAGGAAATGAAAACCTTCAGACAGCAGTTTAACTGGGCAGCATTAACAATGCTTGTCTGCAGGTGTATTTGTTAGATCCTAGCCAGTAACCACAAAGGAGCTGAAGATCATGGGGGATTTTTATAGTGCCTGACTGGGTACAAGGAAGGAGAGAGAACTATTTTTGGCAGATAGAGTTCAACATAATAAACTGTGTGCTTGTTCAATCTCTGGGAACCCAGAGAAGCAGGCTCCTGTCTGGGCCTCTGGAAGGCTTCCTGGGCACTGGAGAGCTGAATTCCTAACGTGCTCCCAACTCTGGGAGAGTCCAGAACCATCAAGTTGCCAGAACACACACATCTCTGAAGTTAGATAACCTTGAGCTGGGAGCATGTCTTGTAGGTGTTTCTGTCATGGCTGCATCATGTCAGGGGATAAGGGACTGGGCCCTGAATGTCACTGCTACCCCCTGCCAGCCTAAAATGTGGAGGATAGCCAGTCAGGCTGCTTGGCCTCTGGTGTGAGTGTGCAGAAACTGACACTTAAAGAGTGTGCACTGCTTTCTCGTGAGTACAGTCTGGTGAGCAGCAGGGCTGAGATTCTTAGCAAAAACCGCATCAAGCAAGAACTGGCAGAGGCAGGGAGAGTGAAACCCGGAGTCGGGAGAAACTGACCAGGGGTCTGCCTGGTGAGAAACCCAGGGGTTGGCGTTTGATCAATTATTCCCTGGAACCTCAGAGCTTGGCCTACCATCGGCAGGACTTTCTTTAAAGTGAGTGATCAGTTCCTGTAGCTGCTATCACTTATCTTCTCCTGAGGAGACCCGAGTCTTGTGCTTACAAGTCCATCATTTCACTCTGCACTGTTTGTTGGACGCCAGCCCATCTGGTACCTCCCTCTCCGTCTACTCTCATTGCTGGGATGAAAGTAACAAGTGCTACAGCGGGGTTCAAATACTAACATATGTAACATGCTGGTTTAAAAGGCACCTTTAAAATGGTTACATTAGCTAACTTTGTGTGGGATAGGGAGGCATGTAGAGGTTGGAGGACACCCGGCTCGCGTTGGTTTTCTCTTTCCACCACGCAGGCCCCAGGATTCAAACCCGTGTCATCAGGCTTGGCAGCAATTTCCTTCCTTTGTCTGAGAAGCCATCTCAGCAGCCCCCATCTTTTTCTTCTTTTTCTTTCTGCTTTCAAGCAATATAGGTGCAAAGTGGGTCCCTAGATATCATCCTCAGAGACACAGGGGTAGATAGCTTCATCAACAGTGTGGTAGGACCGCAGAGTGAGCGCACGGATGCATGGAAGGGCTGCTAGCCTTACCCTAGATTTCACTGCCACTTCAGGGTAGCGTTGCTTTATTTAGTCTGTGACCACATGTTCTGAGAGTATTGATAGACTGGAGTATATTCGGAGGGAGCAGCGCAGATGGAGAATGGACCTGACGCTACACTGTGACAAATGGAATGAGGACACTGGTGATATTTGTGAAGGGAGAACAGACTGGAGGAAGTAATGAAAGCTGACTTTCTGAGTATTCACTTGGTCCTTTGAAGGATTTCAGACTCAATGGTTTATCATAACAAAGGGGAATACTTTATATGGGTTATCCTTGAAGGCAGGGCCAACAGAAGTCATTGGTAACCATGGAGAGATGACTATCTTTGTTAGAATCATAGTATTTCTACTCTAAAAGCTGCCCACTAACAGAGTGATCTGGCCTGCTCTTAGTGAGCTGTGATATTTGAAGTAACATAAGTAGAAAAAAAAAACCAAGCATCTGATGGAGACATTTTAGAGGAAATTAAAGATTAGATGGAGGCATGTACTAGGCAAAATATAAAGTTACATCCAAGTCTCCTGTGAGCGTCTCATTACCTAACAGCATACTTCACATCGATAGAGAAAGCCCCACTCTTCTTTGGGTTTTGGTTCAATTGCACCCTAAGTGGTCAACAAATCTATAAATTTAACAGATAAAATTTGGAGATTCTGGTTTGCTTATTTGTCCAGCCAACTGGGAAAAACCAGAAAAATCCCAAAGTTTCTGGTATGCAATACCAACATTTTATGGGTATATAATGAGATACAGAAGCAGGAAGGTCCCTTTCACTTTCTTCTTTGACCTCTAGAAGCACACTTTGACTATATGAGGGACCGTCCTGTTGAGGGTGCTTTTTAAAAGCATGCTAATTCATCATTGTTGGCCGACTGAACGATTTACATGTTAGCAGCATTTTCTCCTCTCGGTACTGAGTGCCAGCTGTTTGCTAGAAGAGCATCTTCTGATGGTGTGGCTTACTTTGAGCCTTGTCATAGTGCACAAATGTGCTCTGATGATCGATCAACCTATGCTTTCATGAATTTATCATCAGACTGTAAAAACCTGGATCTTGTAACTGGGGGAAGAACAGATGTACACCTAAAATAACCAAAGAACCCCCAGACTATCACAGATAGAGTCTTCCTACATAGTATATTGACAGAGGAGAAATTCAAGCTCCAATAGATGGAATGACTTGCCATTCTCATCTGCCCTATGGAAAATTTGAGTAGTTGGCTTTTGTCTCCTGATCCCCAGCTCACTGACATCATTTGAAGCTGCATTCTGAATGTTCCATCCCTTCTCCTTCCTCTTTCACATCCTATCTGCTCCCCACTTCTCTCCCCATCTTGTTCTTGTCTTTCACACCTTTCCTTATGATTTTATTGACATATAAACTAAACGCGTTAGGTGGGATTCCAGAGCGCCATCTTCCTTGTCTGTGCTGAAGTCTGGACTGCTTTTGAATCTTGACAGTGCTGCATACGATGCTGTCCTCGATAGAAATGTGGCCATTAAGAAGCTCAGCCGACCCTTCCAGAACCAAACTCACGCCAAGAGAGCTTACCGGGAGCTGGTCCTCATGAAGTGTGTGAACCATAAAAACGTGAGTTTCCATGTTAGTTTTGAACCCCTGGCAGTGGGAGGTTGTGAGACAAGAGAAAGAACACAAGCGCCGCTCCAGGAGGGAAAGCTTGCTTTGTCGTCTCTGTCTCTTAAGGTTGTTTATTTTGCCCATATGCTGCATTTTGTTTCATTGTCCTCGTGGTAGCTTCCTGCTTAAAAAAATTATCCGAAAGCCATATGGCATGGAGGAGATGAATGTGACTGATATTCTGTCCCTGTTATGAAATTAACCTTATTTGGTCGTCATGCTCAAAATTAACCCAGGAGCCTCATGCTTTTCAATCAAGCTAAAGCTCCTAAACAGACAAGCCTTGCAGAGAAACCTTACAGGACAAAGCATTTCTTTATAATTTAAGTTCATAATAAAAGGCAGAAGATTCTCAGTCGCTGTTTTGTCTGCTGTGTGCTTCAGTTGGAGTCAGGCAGGAGCTTCAGCTGCTGAGGGGCCCTGCTGTGCGAGCATCTTGCTTTGGGATGGGGAAGCGGCAGGTGCTCACACATGGAAAGCTCTTTAGAGCAGGGACCACCCAAAGCCTTTGCTTAGTGCATCCAGAGGCCATGCTTCCTAAATCTTAGGGGAGGACCTTCATCCTTGAGCCTAGTCTCTTCTTTGTAAGGAGAAATCAAAGAAAATTATTTAACCTGATGGTGATGATTCATAACTTACAACAAGTTTATGAAGCACATTTTCGTATGCACAAATATGTAATAAAATTATATATTTTAAGAATAAAATTAAAAATAACAGCTATCACATGTTTGGGATAAGTCCTTAAATATAAATACACAAAGAATATATGAAATTATCACTGTGTTTTATAAGTGAGATCATACAGCAAATGATCAACTACCAGAGCAGTAAGCAGCAAATGTGTGTTTGGTGGAAAGAGATTTATAATACAATGATAGCGACTCTCTCACTCTATCGCTCTACTCCCATGACAGACTGACTTTCTCTCTCTCTCTCCCCCTCTGTCTGTCTGTCTGTCTGTCTCTCTGTGTCTCCCCCCTCTATGTCTCTCTCTCTCTCCTCATCTCTTCTCTCCTGCTTCCTCTTTCTCTATCCCTTCCTCTGGTGTGCCCTTCATATGACCTTTAAATCGGATCATTTATACACTGTTGAGTAGTTTGGGGCCAATGACACCTGAATTCACTCTTTCAGATTAATTATATTTAATGTGCTGGACAGACTTCTAGATAGTTAAGACTGTCGAGGATTACAAAGGAGGAGAACCAGAGCAATTTCCTCCCAGAGGAGCCTGGGTTTTCTATGAAAGGGAAGGCTCCATAAAAGAGACAGAAGCATTGTAAAAGGTTGATCCCTGTGGGATGTGATGGGATAGGCAGAGAGGAAGGGCTCATGACTCATCACTGACATGGCCATGCAAAGAGCATGAGACATCTAGAAGGAAGCTAGAGGTTATGGGAAACTGACTCTTAAGAGACACTGTATAAAAGCCATGAAGTCTCTCGCTGTGTGACACACTGGCTACATGACCAGGGTGGCAGATTACCGTGTTAGTAAGGAGGATGAAATAAACCCCTGAGCAGAGAACAACATACAGATGCAAACAGGGAAGCAAGGGTGTAGAAAGATTTCCACACATGAATTTGTATCTACTTAATCATCCTTGCAGACCCTGTGATGATGGGAGTTACAAAATAACCCCACACTAATTCAGAATTACATATAATAAAGTATAATAGTCCCAGGTTCCAGTCCTCTGCATGAATGGGGAACAGGAACTGAATCTAGCAGCCAGAAGCAAGAACCGGAAGCAAGAGAGCGAGGGCACGCTTTACATCTGCATTTATAGTATAAGAGACCACGCCCAAGTGGGTTGGTATCTTAAAGGCTGTTGGCTGAAGGAGCTCGCTCCCACAGCAACCCTGGACAACAATATATTATGGAGAAATTCCAAATTGCTTGGCCAACTTGAAAAAAAAAAAGCATATCCCATGGTGTGGTTTGGATATATTTCAACTGTCTTTTCTAAATGCTCTCATGTTGGAAGATTGGTCCCCAGTGCTGCGATGTGAAAGGTGGTTCAACCCTCCAGAAGAGGGCCCTTCAGATGGCTTAGGGTCTTGGGAGACTTGCCTTTAAAAGGACTAGGGAGTGCTCATCGTACCTCTGAGATCTCTCATGTCACATGAGAGTGACATGCCAGTGTGAGCCCATGCACTGTCCAGCTCCAGCTTCCTGCTTTGAGAGATGATCATCTTTCTTTCTCTCACAAGCTACCTCCAGAGCGATGCTAACACTGGCACCACGTCCTTAAACTCCCACTGTAGTGACTAATAGCCTCGCCAGGAAGTTAGTCTGTCTTCAGCATGGTCTGGTAGGAGCAGAAAACATTGAGTATTTGCCCTGCTGTTGACTGCAACAAAGGGAATTCACAGCAACTGCTCCTTAAGGAAAATAAAGATTTCCAAATTTCTATAACAATTCATATCAGTCCTGCTACCTGCTTTTTATGTATGTGTCTGTGCATGTATGCTTACAAGCTTATAGAAATATTTTTTAACAAAGAGAGAGCTTCCCATGACCAGCTGCAGTTCTTCATTGATACTCAAAGCAAAAGGAAAGGCTATGTGAATACGGAGTTCTGTTAATCCTGGGGGAAGTGAAGAAACACAACGAAGCAACCCCATTCAACCTTTAATAATAGGAAAATCCATTTCGATGATAACTCAATTCCAGGAAGTGATGATTGTTGATATTGCGGGGTTGTGACAAGTGCTGACTCATGTCTGTGCCTCACAAGACTTGGTAATAAAACAACCGAGTCAGGTTCCCACTGGAAAATGCTGCACGGAAGTGGAGGTGTCTATGATGACCTCATTCTGATGCTGAGCTCTTTGTAGGGCATTTGCCGGGTGGGGTCAGCACTGCATCAGGAACAAATGAGCTGGGAATTTAGGAGGCTAGAGATGTGACTTCGTGCTTAAGAACATGGAATGCTCTTCCAAAGGAGCTGGGTTTAATTCCCTGTAGCCTCATGGTCACTCACAGCTATCTGTAACTCTGGTTCCAAGGAATCTGAAGCCTTTAGCTTCTGAAGTCATCAGACATCCCCACAGCGCAGACATACATTTAAGCACAGTACTCATATACATAAAATAAAATAAATAGAGCTGGGCAGTGGTGGTACCTTTAGTCCCAGCACTCGGGAAGCAGAGACAGCCTCTGTGAGTTCGAGGCCAGCCTGGTCTACAAGAGATAGTTCCAGGACAGGCTTCAAAACTACAGAGGAACCCTGTCTTGAAAAAAAAAATAATAAAACAAAATAGAATAAATAAATCTTTGAATGGGTTGTTAGGAAGAATTTAAACTTATGAGGTAAGAACTGAGGTGAAATACAAAAGAGATATCTAAGAAGGTTATGAAATGAGCCTATAGGAAAATGGGAAATAAGAACACAGACAAAGAAACGTATCAGGAGACACTGGCTTTGAAAGTGGTCTGTGATGTCGCTTTGTAGACTAGTTTACCACCTGATGATGGGAGTTGGTATTATCCAGTCCTTAAAGGGTGCATGCATGCAAGTGTGTGCCAGTGTGTATAATTGTGCTCCCTGTGTATAGTCCAATTTGGCTAAAAAATAAAACCTCTGTGATAAAATGTTACTTTATGAGACTTATATGATATGAGACAAATAAATGATGATCCTATGACAACTATTGTACATACACTTTGGTCCATCTGAGCTGTTATTAAGTATACATAATTAAAGGCATCTTAAAAGTTTAACAAAAGCGTTGGATGCTCTGTGACATTGTTCTTAATAGTTTATGCAAACAACAACAATGAAAAATTCCACAATATGGCACATTTCCCAGTTATTTAGAATTGTGTTGTTTAGACGACTTTATATGTTCAAGTGCCACTTACAAACTTTAAGAAAAGCCATTGAATTTGTTTGTGCCCTGAAGTTGTTTAACTATCAAGCTAAGATTTTTTGTAAAGTAGATTTCTAGTCACATTTGCATTTTAAGTAGAATATCCTCATTTGTTTATATTTTCATTTCCACTGACATGTCATTGTATAATATTTAAATGGGAAGACACATGGGCTTATTTATACATATAATTTATGTGGAATTGAGATGAACGTGGTTTTTTAGATTGATTTACTTTATCACATAATTTCTAAAATCACTGAAATAAGAGAGTAAATGGTTAGTACTGAATTTCACTAACTCTTCAACTTACTTTTTGCCAATCTGTCATTAATTTTGTGCACAGTACACCTCCCCACCCGTAGTTGAGGCACTATTTAAAAGCGATGTGACTTTTTCATTTGGAGGAACAATGGTCCCTTCAAGGTTTTGGTGAGGATTTCCTCGTCTTTCTCTTCTTGATGACTTTGCCCTTTGTGGATTCACCATCTCGCAGCTTGAGTTGACGTTGTAGTTTCATTACTAGCCTTCAGACAGGTTTTATGTGCTCTCTGATCTCACTTTTCTGTCCTAGGAGGCCGTCCAGGAGAATTTCCCATTTTTTTCTGTTTCCATCATAGCTTTCTTTATTGAGTGTCTTACACTGGGAATAAATACGCTCATGCTTTAAAAATAATTAACTTTCTGCCTTATTTATTTTCTTTGTCTCTTTCATGCTCTTCCAGATTATTAGCTTATTAAATGTTTTCACACCCCAGAAGACGCTGGAGGAGTTCCAAGACGTGTAAGTAATAAAACAACAGAAGTAATGCAGGAATGTTGAGCCCTGCCCTCACTCAGATAACTCCAGGGGAATGGCAAAAATAATAGCAATCGAAACAAAAAGGATGAAATTCCTTGCAAAGATCAAAGAGACCTAAGGGACAGGACCCAGGGAAAGATCAGCAGTGTGCTGTAAAGATTCTGGGGTGATGTGACCTCCTGACGGATACTCCTGCCTCCTTCTGGCCCATATGGTTTCTTGGTCCGCACTCTTGGAGTATCAGGAAAGTAAGAAAGCCATATTAATTATTTTCTCATTGTTTCTGTGAGATTTCCAGGATGGGTCAGTTCCTTTTGGGACATGCTGCAATTTTGTTCTTTTTCACCTGTCCTTGCAGGGCCTTTAATTTTGTGTGAAATGATTCTGTCTAGAAAGTCAATGACAAACTGAGGGGCAGTTATTCCAGGGCACGGTTTCTTCTTCCACAGCTGCAGCACACCTTAGAAACACCTGTCCTGATTCCTTCCCTCATTTGTAATCATAATACTTAGGAGAGCATTGGGGAAATATAGGGAAAGTATGATCAATAAAGGTGAGAGAACAGATGGCCACGAACTACATACTAATTAGTGACGCTGCTATCTGCACGTGGGTTGAGTCGCTGCAGCTGTCAATCATGGTATACTTGGAAGTTTCCCATCTTCTCGCAAGCAATCACAGAGCTTGGAAGTTCAATAAACATAGACGAAGTACAGGATTCCAACAGTGTTGGAAGGTCATGCTAGACCTCTCCTCTGGAACTAAGGTTGTGGATTTGTGGATTTGCCTTCTAGTTACTTAGTGATGGAACTGATGGATGCCAACTTGTGTCAGGTGATTCAGATGGAATTAGACCATGAGCGGATGTCCTATCTGCTGTACCAGATGTTGTGCGGCATCAAGCATCTCCACTCTGCTGGAATTATCCACAGGGTAAGATCACTTGCTCTAGAACTGCAGAGTACTGACTACTGCAGAAGAGAGAGAAAAAAAAAACAGCTTTGAATTATCTTCTCAGGGAGAATTAGCACCCAACTGACTGATGTGTAGAAGGGACTTCTCTGTGAGCTCTGGGAGAATTTGAATTTATGTTTTTTTATTTTTTTATTTTTATTAAAAATTTCCACCTCCTCCCCTCCTCCCATTTCCCTCCCATTCCCCCCACTTCCCCTCCCCCTAAAGTCAACTTCTGAAGAGTCTCGTATTTCCTAGCCCGTTGACAATCGAAGTCGGATGAGTAGCTGAAATAATACAGCTCATTTCCACTTCCTTTCTGGAAATACAAAGATTTTATAACAATACAGCTACTCCTATGTATTCCCCTGCCAGGCCTAGAAATGGCATTTACCCTTAAAAGTTTATGTTGTTCCAAAGAGAAACCAAAAAGATGACAAGAAATGACATGTTATTTTCACCAATAAGGGCCTAAATAATAAAAATGACAGTAAAGTCTTCTTCTGAACTTAAAATATTTTATTAGGACTTTTTTTTAGAAATCTAAAACTACCTGTGATGTGTCACAGTGATCCTGTGCTTCTGCCGGCAGGCTGTCTGTTGCAAGGCTGCCCTGTGTAGTGTGTAGTGTTAGGGAAGAAACTACGGACCCTGTAGATACACACTTTCACGTTCTTCCCTGTTTCTGTCCTCAGGACCTAAAACCCAGTAACATAGTAGTCAAGTCTGATTGCACATTGAAAATCCTTGACTTCGGACTGGCCAGGACAGCGGGCACAAGCTTCATGATGACGCCCTATGTGGTGACGCGATATTACAGAGCCCCTGAGGTCATCCTGGGAATGGGCTACAAGGAGAACGGTAGGGATGTTTCCGGAAGAGCGAAGCAGGCTTCATGCTTTAGATAATTGAGAGGCATGCATGTTGTACCATAGATGAATTCTTTTGAAGAGGAGCTTGCCTGCTCTTCATATTCAGGGGGGAGGGGATGGGGCGTGAAGGATGTGAAGGGGTGCTTCTGAGAGGCAGGCTTGGCCGCAGGAACTCTAAAATGTGATAGTATAAAAGACTTGCAAATAGCGCTCGCTCAATTAAGCATCAAGCGGCTGCTGATTGGCACACAGGCCTCAGAGAGGGAGAATCACTGCTAATTGCATCGTGGTGTAGCCTGACACTTGGGTTTTGTGTAAAATCTCAGGTTAATAGCTCTGGTCCTCAGAAAAGATGCACAAAGAGATAACAGAATCCTGGATCAAGTCAAGTTAGCATCATTCAAACTATAGCCTTCTTGTTCTTATGTCAAATCCTCTGTAAGTAATATTTAGTGTAGTACTATCTCGTAAATCTTAATAAATTCAAGAGACCACATAAAGGAAAAAACATTAAATTTTACATTATTTCTTTAACAAGAAAGTCGGTCGAATGTACATGAACATGTTGAAAGAAAGACACAGAAAAATATTTGAAATTCAAATTGAATTTTGATTGATTAAAATAGAGGGTTATAAAGTATGTCTTAGAAAGCCTTGTGATGTCTCATTGTGTCTGGAATACCCATTATAAAGAGCCGTGTTGAAAACCATATCGAATATACTGAGAAGTTAGATTTGTATATGTGCCCTGAATGCCGGTTTTTATGTTTTATATGTTTAATCCCTAGAAAACTATTTTCACACATTTCATCAAAACAGCTACTATCGCAGTTTTTAGTATAATTCCCGCAGAGGGCATTTGTGAGCCACTGAAATTAAGAGCAATCATTTGCATACTTCCAGTCTAGTGGGCGCTGTTACATTGCGGTCTTTGTCAGCCCTGAAGCAGGCCAGGTTCACTTGGACAGCCACTGCCAGAGCTGTGTGACCTTCTGACTTATGTTAATGGAGCCCTCCCCTTCCTCTGGAGTGAAACCCAAGGAGGTTCAATTAGAGAGAAGTCAAGAATTGAGGACCAGAGTTACCAATAATGTACTGTATATTTTAAGGGGAAGAGTTGGAATGACCCAAGCCAAGGCACTGATAAATGTCTGAGGTTTGGGATATGCTGATCACCCTGATTTGATCATTACACGCAGTATACATGTAGCAAGTATCTTTAAGTATGATTACTGTGTTTCACAAAAATTCCGAGGGATGAAGATGGACAGAGCCTGGAAGTCTGAGTTTGCCTGATCTGTGTATTTAGATCTTTGTCACAGACAGAAGGTAATCAATCCTGTTCCTTTCTTTATTTGAAAGGCCGACAGAACTATGAAAAGCCTTCATTTCTGTGCACTGAGGTGTGCCTCATACCCTTGTGCCATGTTCTGTCTCAGCTGAGGGTGGTTATCATGCAGAAGACAAAAACAGCTTGTCCTTGCTTCAGGCATGCCTCTCCTGTGCGCCTCACCCTGCCTTCCACCCCTTGGAGCAACTCTGCCTAATGTTTTTGTTTCAAAATCCCCTTGGCATTGATAAATGTGAAACAGCGAGAGAATTAAGGTCCATAGGAGAGTGTTGGTTAACAGGACGATCAGGATACACACACGTGCACTTAATTCTTAACACCTTTTCTACATTTTCACTTTTCAACATCCCCTTTGTGCATATGCTAATTTATCAGTTTTTTCAAAATATTTCAGATAGAAGTTAGAGCTGATGCTTATCTTAAAGAATAATTTCTGAGTGAAAAAAAATCAGCCCTGTAACACAGGGCATTACAGCTCCTCATCACAAAGCTCGCCAACCATTTCCTAGTCTCTCAGATCTGGTTGAATGAACTTTTATTTGGGACAAAGGGTACTCTCTTGGTGCCCACTGCACACAACTGCACAAAACAGGAAGTGAACACAGTCACTCTACATGGATAAATCTAGAAAAATGCTATCAAAACCGTCTCCGAGACCTTTAGTTGACGCCTGCCTGGAGATACTGTTGGTTTAGTGAGTGTTCTCTTCCTGTCCATGACAACATCAACCCTTGCCAATAAAGGTGCAGTTTGGGCATCCATATAGTCCTCTGTTTTACACATGAATTTGAGCGCTCACTGCAGAGCCTGCGTGATAACACAGTGTGGATTTTAACTCACATTCAGCCACATTAGGTGGAATGTGAGAGTCTTATCTTCCAGTCCCCAGAGCCAGTGACCTCAGTTAACCTTGCCTTCCTCCTCTGTCTTCACGCCCTCTCTCCCGTTCTAGTGGACATATGGTCTGTGGGATGCATCATGGGAGAAATGGTCCGCCACAAAATCCTCTTTCCCGGAAGGGACTGTATCCTTGTACCTTTGGCTTCACCTGTTTCCGTTTCTCTCCCTTTAAACTCATAATGATTTTCCCAGCAGAGGAAAGACAGAAGCAGGAAGTTGGGTAAGTGGAGCTCTTCTCACAATGAAGTGATGATTTCTAAACCCTCACCAGCACTGCAGATGCCTGCCACAAGGACTTACTAATTAATTTTCCAATAGACTTTTTCTTCTTAAGGCACTTTTTTCCTAGAAGCCAAATTAGGAACTTGTTTCTCAGAATTAATGGATACTACCAGACTCTAAATGAAAAACAAACAAAACAACAACAACCATAATTAGCAAAAAAAAAGTCACAATTTCCAAGTCACTTCCCATCTTCTTCCTAACACTATTTATGATCCACAACATTCGAGTATGATTTCCCTACTCACTCTCCCTGACATTCAAGCTTTAGTCTAGGGACCCGTATGTAGACAGGTTTTACTAGGCCGTTGCAGCATGCATGAGCCCAGTAAAGCGTGAACCTTCATCCTTAGAAACCCTAACTATTAATCAAATGAACAGAGGGCAGATGACTTTAATAGGACTTCATTTGCTTGAGTTTGAGATGTTGAGCTTTGGTAGATAAATAGGTTATTATGGGGCTCAGTGGGTGGAGTGCCTACTGCACAGGAGTGAGAGATCCTGAGTTCAAATCCCCAGCACGCTTGTAAAAGCCAAGTGCAGAAGCACACCTCTGTAACTGCAGTGGTGGGGGCAGACCGCCTGCCG